>VYZW01059176.1:313385-371114 GCA_013401315.1 Balaeniceps rex | reverse complement strand
CCCTTCCCTTCCCCTCCCTTCCCCTCCCTTCCCCTCCCTTCCCCCTAACTGAAGACAGGACTCACACTAAACGTTGACAAAGCAGACAAACACTTAGGGCAGCTGGTTTGCAGAGGCAGCAAAGTCACCATAAGCTATTGCATACCTTGCCAACGCCACAGCACAAAAACCCCCAAGATCTTCACTGTTGCTGAGGGTAGATTTGGGATGCTGGGGTGGGCAGCTATTGAGAAGAGTTGGAGAGCATGTTTTCCCCCCACTCCAGATGCAGAAAGAGCAGCAAGGTGGACTCCTCTCACCCGTTTGTCCCAGCAGTTTGTTCCAGGGAAACAAAATTAATTTTTCCCTACCATGCAGAGAAGTTTTGAGCTAGTTCTGTGCAGGGATCCTTACAACCCCTTCATCATCCAGTTTCTGAACACCTGAGCAGCATGAGGACATGTATGGTTGTTAGAGGAAAGGTGGAATGCCTTGCTGTGTTGAAGTTTGGGTGGGTTATTTTTGCTTTCACTTTTGGTTTGTATCTTTGAAGGATAAAAAAGGTCCTTTGAAGAAACGCCCTCATGCTTGGAGTAGAAAGACATGTGGTGTCTTCTTGTAGAAGCTCACGCCATGCATGAGCCTGCGTCTGTTCCAGGCAGCTGGAGGAAGGTTCATCTTGCAGTTGAGATTTCCTGAATGCTGGAGAAATTGAGCTGTCAGCCACAATGTTCATCTCAAGTGGTAGCTGGTCCTTCAGTGATCCTGGCCCTTGCAGTGGGACACCTTGAAGTCAATGACTCTGACCTTGAACTTAGCTGGGTACAGTGTGGGAAGCCAGGCAAGAAAGGCAGAGATCTCAGCTGTCCTGGGGACAGCCTGTCCTATGGTGGCTCTGCACTGCAAGGAGTTCTTAACGCTTTGAAGGTTTTATGTGCTGCCACGTTGCATAGGCTTGATCATTGCGTAATTAAATCGTGGTGAGAAATAAGACAGAGCAAGCTCTTGCAGTCCACCCCACTGTGAGAGCTGGCTCTACTGGCTGCAGTGTGTCTGCCACTCTACATCAGTCCAATGTCACTGCACTCTTTGCTCTCCAAAGGTAGTGGAAATCTTTTCAGTGATTTTAGATAAAGCTCCGAGCTAACTGGAACCTTACAGCTACCCTTTGTTGTAATTAGGAGCTGGTCCTTTTCCCTAAGCAGAGACAAGGTACAGTGACATTGAGAAGGAAATCCTGCTGGGGCTGAAGACCATTCTGAAGGGTGATGGGCTGCAGGGGCTAAATTCTGCCCTTAGCTGCCTGCTTTGCTTGTTGCCACACATGGAAAATGGGAAAACCACAAACTGACCATTTGTGCATCGCTATCCCCTGCTTGCTCCTTTGGGTCTGGTTCTGGGAGTGTGATGGGTGAAACTGGAGAAGCAGGATCAGGTTGCAGGAGGGATTTTGACAGGAGCCAGAGCTGGCTTCTGGGAGACACGGGGCAGCTCCATTTGTCTTGGCGTTGCTGAAGTCAATGGGATTTTGGCCATAGTCTTCAACAAGGCTAGGATTTCGCTGAGCATGCCTCAGAAAGCACTGTATCATACATCTTGTTGTCTGCCATGACATTTACTGCCAGTGAAACTAGTGTGGCCCTTGTCCCACTTGTCTCCTTGTCTCTAACTTCATAGCTCTTCACCTGTGGTTTTTCTCCTCACCTACTGTCTTGACTCTATCTATCTGTCTGTCTATCTATCTATCTATCTATCTACCCTTTCTTCTGCTTCTCTCCAACTGCCACTTGCTGCTCTCCCTCGCTGTCTTCTCAGCTCGCTCTCTCACGTACTCTGCAAGGAATGTGCCCACAAGAGGTATTTTTATTTGGCAGCCTGAGTAAGCTTTCTGTTTTGGCCGCAGGTACTGAGATAAGGAGCCAATGGAGCTGAGATCTCCTGTGTCACGTTTTAGCTCTTTCCATCTGATAGAGAAGATGACCTCACTGGCTGACTGTGTCAGGGAGGTCTGGTTGCAAGGGCAAAGAAATTAGAGTTACCCTTGAAAGAAGCAGCACAATGCCTCACATATGTTTCTAGGCTGATTTGCTGTAATGTAGGAGTATCACAGGGGATTCAGGCATTAGTTCAACACAGAGGGTGTGCAAAGATAAAGAGGAATCCAAATAGTGGGGCAGCAAGATATTTTTCCCCTGTGACTTTAGCAGTAGGAAAAGGCTGCCAAAGGGGCTTCATCTGCTCCTGAGGAATATCCTCCTTGCAGCAAGTTGTTCTCTGACCAACCTAGAGGTGATATAAGGTGCTATATGGCTTTGCCCTCTTCTGTTAAAGAAAGTGGAGCTCTCATGTGTCAGGGGTATAGCTGCCATGTTGTTTTGTGGCATCATATCAGGCCACAGTGGGCCCGGTATAAATCAGGATAACTCAGTTCGAGGTTGCCATGGAGGGGCTGAGCCTTCAGCGTAGTGTGCCATGAGCAAGGCAAATTTAATGTCATCCAAGACAAATATAATGTCATCCTCCCATACAGAAATGTAGGAAGACACTCTAGATGCAGACATTAAAGCCTCCTCCGGCAACGAGATTTGAAAGGGCAACACCGGCAATCTGAGGGAACGTTTTCGAGTCATACTATTTATTGCTGCAAAATCAGTGAAGAACTGGGAGGAAGTTGTGGTCTCAGCTGTCATGGAACCAGGAGCCAGGTAGGCCTGGGGAAAAGACTGGTCTGTATTTCTTCAGTAGATGAAGTCTCTGAAAGTCTACCTTCTTATCACACAGCACCAGATACTATCAAAACTCTGGCTGCAAGTGCAGAAAAGCACTTGGTATTCTGGAGACTTTGCTTTGCGTACTGTCCTACCGCCCTTCCCAGCTTCCAACATCTGATGCTGGGAAGGAGCTGCCCTCCTCTTCTGAGCAGAACTGTGGTGGCCAACCTATTACAGCAGCACGACAGGGGAGTGATTTGTGTGTGTCTTGGGCCACGAAGGTCCATCTTGCATTTTGTCAACTCTTCCGTCATGCCTTGTGCACACCCATCTGGAGACATTAACTCACTTTTCCCTCTCAGTGTGACACGAAGGAAACTGTGACGCTTTTCCAACAAAATGTGCGCGTGCGAATACGCAAACCAGGCTAATTCTGGTCTACGTGGGTCCTAGCTCAGGCTGTGCATCCTTGCACGTAGTAGCGATGGGGCAGACGGGGGTGTGTGCTGAGACAGCCAAACTGCTATGCTCTGACAGCTCTGCCGCACGTGTTAAAATAACATCACCCTGGCTTGTTGTCTCTCCTCTTCCACTCTCTCCCCTCACTCAACAAACTCTAAAGGGAACAACCTCCAGGTATTAAAATAGCGCCCGTCTAGCTTGTTCAGTCTATTTCAGGAGGCTGGTTCCATCTTGACACAGATGGAATACAGAGATGTTGTGGAAACCACAGCCACAAGAGGCCATCGGCCAAAACAAAATGATTTCCCAGTGTACGCTGAGTAGTTCATTCCCCCCGCCCCCTCCCTCCATCCCCTCTCCTGGCTTAAAATAACAGAGGGAAGCTGTTTGGCTTTGTTTTGTTGGATTCTTCTGCTCGCTCTGCTCGGTCTGGTGGTGTTGAGAGGGAAAGTTAGAAGCAGTTTTGCGGTGTCAGGGACTCGTTGCCTTCTGGGCTTTTAGGTGAGACCTCCAGAACCACCAGGGAAATGAGAGCCCCACAGACATTTTTGGAATGTGTTTTCAAGGAGCAAACAATCAACTGGTGCTACTGTAGTGCTAGTGCATTGGTTTGCCAGCTTAGACCATGGATTTGGTCTCCTAGCTTGCCTTAGATTGACTAGAAAGGCAGTGGACATCTAGAAAGAGGTTAGGGCAAATGTGGCTCAGGGGTAGCTGAAGTCTGATTAAGCAATCCACAGGGAAGGACTCATTTTCCAGTTTCTGTGACCCTTCTGTTGCTAAATCAGGGCTTGTGACATGCAGATGCACTGCTTAACCAGCCGAAGGTTTGGCCCAAAATATCCCTCAGCTGAGGATCTGGATGATAAGGCTGATATGAAAACACTGTGAACAAGACATAAATGCTGACTTCCTCCCTCATCTACCTCCAATCTTCCACCCGTCTGCTTGGAGCATCAACGCTTTCTGCATTTTCTCACCCTCCGGTTTGTAGGTCTCCTCCCAGCTCCTGCTTCTCCCTGGGGTTATCTGTTTCTCCCTAGAGGACAACAAATAACACCAGGCCTATTCCACACACGGATCAAAATTAGTGGGTTAGTTAAACCTCCATCTTTCAGTCTAAACTGCACCAGAGTTGGTGAATATTTCCAAATATCTCTTTTGGATTTGAAGGTGCTCTTAACCCTTAAGAAGAACAGTCAGATGTAAAAATATGAACTCTCAAATCTTTACAAAAATACTAGCCCTGTTTCCTCAAGAGATGGCAAAATGTGGGTGTGCAAATTACAGTGGGAAACTGCAAACATGAACTGAGCCTTGGGACCAGATGGCTCAGCACCAGAAGGGTTTGCAGGCGGCTCGGCCTTGGGGATGAACCTTGCTGCTTGGCAAGGGAGCTCCCAGGGCTTGCGCTCAACGATACTAAACTCCAAAGTTTAATATCATTCTGTCATGCCACAAATCTTATGACCTGAGGTGTTCGGTGTCTCATCCCAGGTGTTTCATTCATTGTAAAGAGAAAATTTGTATTAGTGATGTTCAGTGGGGACTTCTGCCTTTGTAAGCAGAAATAGTGCATGGATACAATATTCAGCCTCAAGCAGCAAAAGTTTCTGGGACTTATAAGGTAGTCAACACTGTGTAAGTATGTAAGTTATGAGGTCTCCATGTCAGAGGCATGATTTATTTTACATAATAGCAAATCTGCTCTATAACTTGAGCTAGGAAAATATTACCTTTTTTTTTGGTGTTTGCTGCTATGCAGCAGGAAAGCAGAATAAAAATCAGAATTTATATTTAATGAAATGGACGCCTCAGCATTTGTTTTATGACAAACATGGAATGTACATTTGAAATACAGTGTTTTTTTGAATGAAAAATTCTAAAATGTTTACATCTGTAAATTGCTTTTATTGACATTTCTGAGGGGAAGGGACTAATTGACTTTTCCAGGTGGCAATGTTCTGAGTCAGTTCCTTCAGTTTACCAGAATGCTTCCTTTTGAGTCTGTTCAGTGTTACAAAGAATATTTGTATGGAGGCCCATGACCCAGGCTGAACGGTAGCCCCATTTCCTCATGTGAACCAGAAGACTTTTGTATTATGGGAAAGAAATGCAAACACCTAGGAGACAGTGCATCACAGTATGCAAATGCACTTGAGAGTATTTTGGGCCAGGTCAACAACATAACATATAGTCAGTCACACTTACTTATCTGATTTAATATATACGGTTTTGATTTTCCTAGTGGAAAACTTTAAGGAAAAAAAGGCCTTGGGAAACAAAACCTGTTGATGTCTGCAGAAAGTCTGTTATCCACAGAAAGAGATTACAGCAGAAATTTCCTGACTAGATCTATTTTAACGTACATAGAGTCTGTCTATCTATCTATCTATCTATCTATCTATCTATCTATCTATCTATCACCTATCTTTCTACCTTTCCATCTTTCTGCTTTCTATATTTTGGGTTTTAATCAAGGTTTAATCATTCTGCAGGTAAGAACGGTCTGTTCTTAGACTTTGGATCAAGCCTGAAGTCACCTGCATATGTCAAACTGTAAAGTATTTGTCATGTCCCTCTCTATGGGCTAATCCACAGACATAACACAGCAGACTATTGTCAGTAGTTGAGTAATTACCTTAATTTGAGCAAAAAGGTCAATGGGACCAAATGTTGCTGTAGCCCTGTGGTTGGGGTATTACACACCAACCCACCCACACATGTTATTATTTGCTCAGTGTTCTTTTTTTCCCCTCTTTTTTTTTCAGCTGGGCTTTTTTTTTTTTTTTTTCACAAACCATAAAAATAAAGATGCTGTCTCTGGCTAGAAATGTGAATGGAATAAATTGTAAGTTCCTGAAACGCTACATGTCAAATTAGCCTGTGTAAAAATGCTTTCCACTTACATAGCTTCTAAACACTGCTAGGACAGCCTGCTCTCATCCAGCCAGACGCGCGGATCCCTATTTCAGGAAACATGGCACAGGAGGCGTAACCCAGCCAGGGCAAGGCAAAGTCAATGAGGCCACCTCGATTTGCTCTAGCAGAGGATCTGCTCTGACAGTTTCTCCCCAGGTCCTCCCTTCATGCCCCCACTCCACCCTGTACCCAGCAGAAGCCCTCACTCCCCTATGTGCGCCCATAGTTTTGCAAATGTGTTTCTCTTTGCTTTGCAGAGATGAGGAAAGGGGTGCCTGGGTGCTGACAGTGGGGTGCTCAGGGGAGGAGGGTGCTCAGCTGAAGGCAGGAGGGTCACCTTCACAACTTATAACGCGCAGTTTGGCAGCTGTGTGGGTGTTTAACCAGACCCGCAGCAGAAAAGCAGGATATCTTGGGGACCACATCTCTTGGTGCTCTCGATGAGAGAGGCGTTCCTCAAGGAGCCTCGGAGAAACAGGAGCTTCGTAGTGAACAGTTTTATAGGTATATGGTACAAATCTTTGTGGAGTGTTTTTTATCTGGCACGCAGGGAGGCACAAGCCAGCATTTTGAGCCTAGCAGGGGAGAGAAGTCTAGGGTTGGCAGGCTGTTCACATTCACCACGAGAAGTGACAAGGAGGATGAGAGAGTCCCACCCGCGTCAGATAACACCTCTGGCTGCCAGGGTAACAACCGCAACAAGATCCCTCCCAAATGTCACCAGAGAAGCTGCAGGCACCAGGCCACCCATCGCTTCCCTGCTGTACCCACTGCTTTCCTCAGGCCGGCCCCAGGAGCACTGAGCAAGGCACAGGCTCTGTTTTCGTGGAGTTGAGACTTCTCCAGTACAGCCTGCTTTCTCGTTAGACACCGGCTGCCACGGCGTGCTGGGATGTCCCTCTCCTGAGGGTTTGATTAGCTGGTCCCCATGGTGAGAGCACCTGGGCAAGCACCTGAATGCCAATGGGACCGGTTCTTATGGGAGACGAGTGGAACAGTGAGCACCAGACGATCCCGTTTCCAGAGGGGGAATTGGAGTGCGGGCAGCTGAAATTGTTTCCTATGTGTCACAGAGGAAATGTGTGTCTCAGTGTCATACAGGGCCTCTGCGATGGGAATTAAGCACATATATTCCCAGTACCAGTCTGCTGACTTCTCTGTAAGACACTCCTCCAGCCCCTGCCTGGGCCATGACACATCTCTCCTGCTTTTCTGCCTTTCTTCCCTCATCACTTGATGTACTGATGCCCTGTAACTTCAACCGTGGAAGACAAAAAGCAAAGAGTCCTAGTAGCATTAGATTCCTTTTCTAAAGAAGCCTCTTTAGAAAGTCTTTTATGTGATACCAAACGTGGTTCCCCCTTCACTTTAGATGCTAAGGACACCTGGCAGACTCCAGCACAAGTAGGCACAGCAGACTGGGTCTGAGCGTCCTTGCTTTCTTGGTGGCTCAGGTGACAGCAGCAGCAGCAAAGACACAACCTTGAGGCAGCAAGTGCTCGATGGAGGCCAGGTTCCTACAGGGGAAGGCAGTCTCTGCTGGGGTCCTCGCCAGCATGCAAACACTGCTCCGCATACCCAAACCGGCTGGCCAAAAGCTGGCCGCAGGCTCCTGCTCTCAGATCTCCTGCTGTAGTGCAGGTGTAACCTACGCCTACGCTTTCTATGGCACCCCTAGGTCTGGCTGTACTGCCACAGCTCAGGTAGGAGATGTTTACCAAGTGCTGATCTCCACTGAAGTCATTGCTCAAACGCCTGGGCAGATGTTGGATCTGGATGAGACACTCCCTGAACCTACGTGGGTAATGGGTGAGACGTTCCTCTTGCACGGCCCTGCTTGTTACCAACTTATTATCGACGGTGCAACTGTGAATCCTTTGTTATCTTTTAAAATAAATATTTCTCTTGGATTTAAACCTACACTGGAAAGGCCGTGTCTTTCCCAGTATGAGGAAGCATCTGACAGCCTCCCATATGTTGTGAAACTGGCGCTTTTCCTATGGCTGCTTCCATGGTTTGAAAGGGCTAAATCTCTTCCTCCGTTGCTCAGTCATGGTGGCTGCATCTGGCACTGGACATTTATTTACACTTGTATGTAACGAAAGGTCTTTTCCCCCATGTAGAAATGGGGGTGCAAAGCAGGATGGGAAATAGGACTCTACTCCAGAAATAAATAAGTTTATATTGTCAGTTTTAACTCTTTGTGGTCAGTTCTGTGTTCATACGACTCTGCCCGAGGTAGGGTTGTACAGAGTACAGATGGGAAAACACTGGGAAAACTGAAGAGCTCGGAAGGTTCCCACTGTGCCCACCTTAGCCCAGGGAAGAAAACCCCACAGTACAGCCCTTTGCTCTGTTTAGCTGCACTTCATCAATGTTTCAGCCACAGAGTTTCTCTTTGTATGCCCCGGACAGCATTTTCTAAGCCAGGCTTGTTTTAGTGTGTGGCTTCAGTTCCATTCCTTCCCGGCACATGATTATACTCGCAGTCACCTGGTTAAAGGAGCAAAGGGGGAGCAGACAGACATTCTGTGGACAGTCTGTGGACAGTCTCAGAGGCTGCTCATGGATGAGTGTTGAGGTTCTGCAAGACCCCAATGCAGCAACAGCAAATAGAACAGTCACTATTTTGCAATGTACTGACATGACAGTGATCAGTAACTGGCATTCGCTTGGGCTCTCCACTCTGCATTACTGTGCGAGATGTTGTTATCTGGCAGTGACATTCATCTGACTACACACACCCTACATGTTCACAAGCTGGCTCCAAAGAAGGAAGCGTTGGTTTATTTTGATATGTCATAGTGAATATTTCATCTCTTGTCCTAGGGGAACCGGGTGCTCACGCTTAAGGATGCCCTCACATGGCTTCTGCTCCCTGGCAGATCACCTGGGTCACAGAGGAAATAGCAGGGACAATGTGGCAGTGGTTGATGCCTACAAAGTTTACGAGGCCAAGATCTCTGCTTCACAGTGCAAGGCACAGGTGCACCGTCTAGATGACACTGGTGGAGAAGGCATCCCGTGCAGGGGGATCCTTCTGTGGCGACAGTGATATAAATACCCATTGCCTCGTCTTCATTCAGCAGCCTAAGCAGGGATGCGGTGGGATTAGGCTCTGGTAGCGGACCTTGGTGCTCTAGGTTGCAGATTGTACTTTTGGCTATAGAGAGGCTTTAGACCTCTCATTCCTAGGCTCACTGAGCCCCTGTGACAGCAACGAGAAGACCTTCACCTCTGCAGGCCCTATTGCTCCATCCCTCCTAGGGGGTGTGAACTGAAACCCCCTCAGCCTGCAGGAAGCATCGACCCCAGGTCTCATGTGTGTTCTGAGCAATGGCAGGCGGAGGCAGCACCTTCACGAGCAGCCGTACTTGGGAAGAAAAGCAGAGAGCTGGCCGTGAAAGAGCCCCTGTAAACATCTATTCCCAGGTAACAGCTGCAGTCCTTGAGTAAGCCCATCCAAGTCATGGGCTTGTTTCTGGAGGGAAGTACTCCTTAGCAGGAATTAGGTCATCGGATGCTGGTACATAAAAAAATGTTTTCATGGGCTCAGTTGTGAGCTGAACTAGAGGCAGGATGTGGCTGGGCTGTGGACTGGGACCTAGAAGGGGGGTCTTGCTGTTGCGATCTGCATCTCCTATGCAGCCTGAAAGGATGGAGTACATGTTGCAGTGAGCCTCAGCTCTCTTTGAAGGGAGACGGGCACCTCCAGAGGGTGTCCGATTCAGATTCAAGTTCCCCGTGGTGGCATGTCTCTCATTCCACATCTGAGTGACCGACCTGGAAGTACTTCTGTTAAGTGCCTACAGTCAGATGGATGCAATGCCTCATTGAGCAGTGATGGGGCTTGGGCTCCTAAGTCACTTGCACAGTTTTGAAAATATTTTCCTGTATTGAAAAAGGGTAACACTCGGAGATCAGGAGTGAGTATGCCAGACTGACAAGGTATCAAGCACAGGAGGAAGTGGTGTATCGTCATTAACCACACACAGCATGCAGCACTTGATCAAAGTGACGCTGGTTTCCTTCTTTGTGCCTTGAAAGTGTGAAATCTATCTGGGGAAGGTGCCACTCACAGTCCCTATTTCTATGCCTGTTCTTCTGCTGGGAGTCTGCAGCAGAAGGAGACTTGAAGAAAGCAAAAAATACCATGCAGCGTGGTGAGAAAGTTGTTGGAACCTGCTGTTCGCTGTGTGTTATGTCCTGAACCTCCCTCCTGTACCGTCTTACCCTGCTAGGGGCTGCTGTGAGTAGAGGAGCATGGCTGCAGGGTTAGTGTAGCAGATGGGAACCTTGCCATGGGCTTTGGCAATATCTGGCTGAACTGCTGGGCTACCTAATATAAGCCCATGCTTTCAGTTTTGGGGTTCAGTTACCACTGTTGGACTCGTCTTCTGTGACTGCTCATGAAAAGATGTCCTCTTTGTCCTCCCCAGGTGGCCTGTTCTTTCCCATGGCACACTTCTCTGTGTCTTCCTCATGGCAATGACCCTGTGCTCTGGGTTTTGCTGCAGAGGTGCAAGTGTAATTTAGATGGCTTGCCTTTAAGATGTAAAAATGGGTAGGGAAATGAATAAAAATCAATTCCATATGAGCAGGACACAAATAATTCTCTCTGGTAGAAACCAGTTGCCATAGACAGCACTTAGTCACCAACACTTGGGAGAGGCAGCAAATCCAATGGCAGTCGCTAACGCCAAATGTCTGCTCCTCTTTCATTATAATTAGCATGGGTGATCTGCACGCGTCCACCCAGGAGCCTGGTACATCTCCTGCCAATGGGCTGGTGGATGTGTTGCTGTCTTCCCCTGCTTCTGCTGAATGAACAGTTGGGTTGCTAGACGTGACTCTGCAATGATGTATCCCAGAACTGCTGATTTTCTGATGCAAAGACTTTTATCCCCTCTCTGGGGACAAATCTATACAGGGATATGACAATCTGGGGCTACTGGTTTGATATTTCCTTCCTCAGTTCAGAGGGACCATCTCTTTACACCCCTCCAAGCGTTACTAGCGAATTCCTCCTCAAGCGTCTTTTTATGGCAATTTTGCCATCTGCCTGTAAAGGAGAGGATGTTGGCAGTTCTGCAGCAAGGTCCCGCCTCTCTGTTTCGTCATTCAGAGTTGTACTTTGCTGTTTAGATTTACACAAAAAGCCTCTTCTTGACACGAAAGATGTTCAGTCTGAGAACGGGCTTGCGTGCGTGTACCGTGCAATCCATGGAACATTACAGTGCACATTGATTACGCTCACAGACCGACAGATTGTCAGCTGCTACTTTTTTTATTTTTTTTATTTTCCACACATGTGACTGACCCTTGGATAGATGGCCCTGTGACTAATCTGTGCCAGGAACATCTTGATGGACTTCCTGATCTCGTATGTTCTGTAAACTACCTGGGCTTCCTGACCGACGAGGAAGTACAGCTCTCGTAAGATACAACACTCAGTGCTATTGCACTTTCTTATTTGCACCATGATTTTACCAGGCAACATCCCAAGTCCTTACTCAATATTTTTCTTAGCTTTTATTCAGGCAAAAGTCCCACTAAGTTGGTACTAGCATAACCACGTTGATAAATTTGACAAGAGGGGTATTGCTGTTGTACAAATGCCGTCTGCATATTAGGGGCAGCAATGGGTAAAGTTAGCCAGCACTTTGTTTTAATCTGCTTTTTTTTTCCCTTGTAGTTGCTCATAACATTGCCAGTCACTATTTTGCTTAAAATTTTCCACGCTAGGTCTCTTGCTTCAGCATGATTAATTAATTAATTAGTTAATTAAAAAAAAAAAAAGGTTTGGCTAAAATGATTCATTGGTTTCTGAGAATAAGCTTAGGACAATAACATTGCTTTGCCCTGTAATAATCTTTCCTTTTTTACGGTATTTTCACTGAGTACTTTGGAAGAGGCCTTGACATTTTCCCAGGAAGGGTTCAATGTGTTACCGGTTGCTACCCTTGTTAAAAAACGATCCAGAGCTAACCAGGCTGTAAGCTCCAAAAAGCTGTCGTGTGCACCTGCTTGGCAAAGGTTTGTAAGAGTTTGGCTGCTAAATTCTCCCAGGGCTCTGCCTCCATCGCCTCTGCTCCAGCCCCTCCCAGGGCTTTCACCAGCCCCGGGGTGCAGGAGAGCCTGTGCTGCTGTCTCAGGGATCCCTCCTTGCTGAGCAAGGCTTTCTCTGCAGTTGCACCACTGGTGCTGAGCCTCGGGTGTGTGGGAACTTGTGGCCAGTCTCTTTTCCATGTCATCATGGCTACATGTGACTTCAGATGATGTAGGGGAGGAGTATCCTGAGTGTTAATGTAGAAAGATAGGAGGTAGGAGGAGAGGAGAAGAATTAGGGGGCTGGTTGGTGGAGGCTGCAGGGAGGACAGTAGGAAGGGGTTGGGGAAAGAAGTCAGAAGCTGATGAGAAGTGAGGTGGGAAGAAAGGGAAGGTCACAGACAGGGACTAGGGATGACAAGCAGGAGAGGAGCTGGTGGACATGAGGGAGACACAAGAGGAAAGGTGGCTGAACAGAGCAATTGATAATCCTAGAGCAAAAGGCTGTTCCCCAGCCTTGAGCACAGCGTTGGATGCCCAAGCTCTTCTGTCCCAGTTAGCTGGGAAAGCCAGTGGCAAAGTGGGTGCCTTGCTCATGTCCTGGAAGGGCCCTCCTGGTCACCAGCTCCATCCCCTTGTCCCAAGACAGGCTCAGTGCCACCTAAACCAGATGTGACCAATATGTGTTTCACAACCTCCCGTGGCATCCCCATGCACTGTAGACCACAGCTTCCCGAAGAGGACATCTAGCCCCAACTGTCTAGCACCAACGGTCCCTCGCTACAGCCTCCTCCCATTTCTCTTGTCCTGTTCAAGTGGGCAGTGAGAACAACTTGCTCCCTTCTTCTCTGTGGCAGATTTTTGCACATACAAGGAGGATAACCTTGCCTCCCATCAGTTCTGTCTGCCAAAGGCTAAAGAACTCATCTCTTCTGGACGTGTATCTTCTAATCTCTTCCTCTCCCCTCTTGTTTCCCTCCATTTTCTGATATGTGGCCCTCCCTTCCCCATGGACCAGATACCAGCTTGGGCTGACCAGGAGCTGAGGAGAGAAGAGAGACCACTTCATTTATCTCCCCTGGACTCATCCTGCTTCTCCACCACACTCTATGCAAAATTTTCACTTTCAGGGAATAGTAGACATTGTTGGCTCGCAATTAGATACACATTACCACAGTCATCAAGTGATCAGGTACCATGTGAGTCACGTTAGCTCTGTGTGAGGTAATATGAGAGGGTTAAAGTCTCTGACTCATTGGTGGGAAGGGATTACCTTAGCAGAGCTCATGCCCTTGCTTGCTGCTGTGCTGCTTTCCCACCCCCACCGCAGGGACAGCTCTGGTGCACTGCTGGTGAAACACCGCCGTGCACAGCTTGTGCCACTTCATCCTCCTGGATGCGGGAGGCTGAAGGTGCTACCTGACCTGCTGAGCAATGCCTGCTCGGAAAGGGAAACCACTGAGAGGCGGCAGGAAACCACCGATGGATGGCAAGGAGCAGCCATCCCAAAATAGGCTCAAAGGGGAGACACTTTACCTGCAGTCAACAAGATGGTTGGAGTCACCCACTGAGGTGTTTCTAACTCTGCCCATTAACTATAGAGGTGTCATCAAGCAGTCAGTTTCCCAGCGTAGGGACCCCAGGTGGCACGGGGGGAATCTAGATTGAGTGGAAGCCCAAACTGGTGGATGATCCAAAAGTTTGAGGCTTAATCTCATGTTAGCCTTAATCTCGTTAATGTTTTTGAAGGAGCAGGTATAATGGGAAAAGTACCACAAGAGGAAATGAATAATAGTAAGTTCAGGGCAGAGACTGGATAGAGAGTGGTAAATAAACACAGATAAAGCAGGAGGGAATGCTGAAGCTGTGCAGATTACACACCTGTGGGGTAAAAGTAGACTGTCTTTTGCATGTAAAGTCTGTATCATAGCGTTTGTATTGGAGGGGGAAAGTAGAGTTATAAAGAGAAGTCTAACTTACACTCTTCCTAACTTGGTGGTCCTTGACTTTGCAAGCTTACCTGGCTCTGAGCAGAGCTTTTTGTGCACAAAAAGAGGGCTGAGGGAATGCTCTTTTGTTGAGGGCTGGGGCTCCCTCAGGTATAGGGAATCAGAGTAGGTAATAGCATCCTTGAGCATCACTGGCAGCGGGGACATGGGGGCTGCTTAGGGAGACCTTGGCTGTGTTTCTTTCTTCCCCCAGACCATGGAAAGAACTGCATTGGAGAGCTTTGTGGGGTGAGAGCACATGGGGAAGCAGGAGGCACAGCGGGACGCCATCGCAAATGCTGCCTTGGGGTGTGTCTGTGGTCCATGCCCAAGCCTGGTTTGGCCTCATGCGGTGAAAGTCACCCTTGTGCAGGGAGTCCACAGGAGGCCTGTGTCCTGCTGATGTCTAAAACTGATGCAGCCGGGCTGACGGATCCCTTCCATCTTACCTCTTTGGACATCTCCCCGGGATGAGGGATGGTGTGTGGGAAGGGACCAGCAGGCAGGTTCACAGCACTGCTCGTTAATAGAATTACTGCAGTGTTACCCTTTATGGAAAATACTACTTTGAGGGGTGAGTCTTCAGGGGATATATTAGATGAAGATGCATGTGTCAGTCCAGTCCGACAACTGGGGGTCAACAGGTTCCCAGGCTACATGTCCCCAGGTGCCCAAATTCTTATGGGGAACCATTGTATCTGGGTTCTCTCTATAAGCAAATTGGAAGGAGGCCAAGGAAATTAGTGCAGCGAAATGCTTACCAGGAAGCCAAAGATAAATATTCATGTCTGGATTCGTTTCCCATTGACTTTTTTAATTACATAAGGAAGAGATGATGTCTGCAAACGAACTCCCCTTCTCCTCCCACAGGATATATAGCACTTTGATGCGTGTCCTTTTCAGCAACAGGAATCCTCCTGAAGTGAGTTCCTAGAAAGTCCCTGAGGAAGAGATCTTCATTTTTCCTATGGCTCAGCTGCCAGCTCTGAAGAATGGGATGGCTGAGATCCCCCTGTGCAGCAGTGGAGCTGAAGGCCTGTTCATCATCTGCGTGACACATAGCCCTCTGCTCTGAACTGGCAGGGGGAGCAGAGGGTCCAGCTCTGCCATGAGGTGGCACTCACCTTTTTATGACTGTGTTCATAATTACCCTTGCGTTTCTTGTACAATTTGCAAAAAACTCTCTCTTCGGCCCTGTCTGCACAAGAATATTTTAGGTGGGGGTTAACATCAGTATTTTTGGGAACAAAACTGTCTTCCCTTCTTGCACATGGGTGGTTGCCTCCCTCGCCTACCTACTGCCAATCACGTGGCATCCCACTCCCCATTCACTATTTCGCTTGGGAGGGAATTGACTGTCATTGGGCATCATGTTCTTCAGATCACAGCCCTGTTTAGTGATGAGCTTAGGTTTGCACACTGGCAGCTATGGCTTCCTTGTGCTTTCATGGGAAATCCAGTATTTTCTGGGCTTCTGGAGACAGAAACATGTCCGGGTGTAACAAAACAGCAGCTGCAGGATTGCTGAGGCCTGCAGGGTCTGTCAGGTAAAATGAAATGGAGGAACTCAAGATATCCAGCAAAGTCCTGTGGAGAGCTAGGCTGGAAGTTTGCCAGATGGGCAGCGCATCCCAGACGTGGTGGCCAACGGAGCATAGGCCCGGCCAAGAGGAGACTCTCTGGTACATTTAGGTTTCTCTGACTTGCCACATGCAAAGAGAAATGTGGAAGTGGTCCTCAAACGCAGCCAGAGACAACCTGTCCATGCTGGGAGCAATCCTCTTCCTGCTGCCCGGCTGGTTAGGAGCCTCAGCTTCTGCTGATGCCTCCCTTGCCCTGCTGCCTGCTCCACAGAAAAACTGAAATGCCAGAACATTTTATTTCTGTTAGGCATCAAGTCACATAACCACTGACCAGTAATGCCACTTCCATTCCTCTCATTCTCCCTCCCTTTTTCTCTTCAGGCACCTGTTCCTGCTTCTCCCCACCCCAATGCTCACGCCCTGCTGTCGTTTGGCAGAGCCTTAAACTGGAAAAGGGAGATACTGGTTCCTTGTTTGATCAATGGCCTCATTTTTCAGCTGATATTTAGCTGCTGTGAGGTGAATTGCCCAAATTGATAGAGATATCTTCAGCTTTGGCAAAACATTGCTGCTTATTTTAATTGCTTCTAATGAGAACACTGACTGCAAAAATATTTTGTAGTGCAATTTGTGCTTGTGTGCAGGCAAATACAGGGAAGTTTCTGGTATACATATTTATTTGTTTTTGTCATGCACACTGTGAAGCAATATAATCCTGCTGGGGCCATCAAATAGGCAATAGCTTATTTCGTTCTTTCACTTCTTACTATTTTAAAAAGCAGTAAGAGTAACAAACTCCTCTCTGCCTTTGAAGGTCCAGCCTGTTGAGTCCTCAGATAGCTGGTAAGTGGGTTCCTGTTGCTCTTCCTACCTTACCTTCCTTCCCAGCCAGCCGAAAACTGGACCAGGGTCTTTTATGGGAGAGGGAGAAAAATGTGGCAAATCTCTTACTGTTGCTAAGCTCACAGCAGTTTGGCATAAGCAGATGGAGGAAAAAGAACTATTTTCTTGCAGCTGGTTTAAAGACTGGTACTGAGACAGTAAAGGCTGAGCTGTGTCTCTGTTGCCCTATTTCTTGATGTACCATGGCCCCATAGATGGGAGTGTTATTCTTGTGTGAGTATATCTGGCATGTGCCTGTTACAAGATATGGAAGGTAGGGAGGACTCAACTGCATCCCAGCAGAGTCAGAAAGGCAATGGGGGAGGGCTGGGAACAGCCTAAGATGTCTTCAAGTAATTAATGAACAAAGCAATGGCCAGGTGGTGCAGTGCAAGAGATGAGGTGGAGACAGACTCCCCTGCTAGAGGGTATTTGCAGCTCTCTGCCCCTCACCCCAGGAGAAGGACATGAGCTCTGGGGAGACCCACAGCTATGGGGGTGGGCTCCACCTTCACCCCGTTTTCCATCAAGATACCAAAATTTGCCACAGCCTTCCCAACACTGATGACCCCAGATGAAGCCAAAACTCATGGGGATATCGCAGAATGGCTGCAGCAAGGGCAGCGGTGGTGGTGCTCACAGCCCTCCACAAAGCAGAAGCGGGACTGCTGGAGGCAGCAGGCTCAAGCATGCCGGCACCACGGGTTTTTCCAGAGTCTCCCCCTTCAACATGGACAAAACTCTATGATGATCAACCAGACTTCTCAGAGCTGCTCCTGTGTCTGGGTCAACACTGAGGCTTGAGGTGGAGAGCAAAGAAAAGGCAATTGCGTCCGATGGATGGTGACAATTCAAGTCAGGAACCTCAGTTGTGTAAATATATCAATAACTGCTTTGTTTATGTTGGCCGAAGTACTTCCCTCTCTGAATTGTGGCATTCACCCAGTATTGTGCTTTTCTCAAAACAAACACCCCACTTTCTGGGCAGATATCCCATGGTACAATGTTTTGCCGCCATGCTCTAAGCATGCTGGCAATGTCATGCCATTGCTATGTCAACAGGCAACAAAATGGAGCCCTTTCCTCGGCTTTGGGGTGCTGTTCCAATCTGCTTTCCCTGCCGGAGGTGAGTTTAGTGTGGGGGCAGACCCTGTCTCAGCCTGCATGGGATCGCTGCCTACCCAGACACTGCTGCCATGGGGCTGAGCATCCCGCCATCCACTGACTAGTAAAAATACACCATAAATCCTGCCAGTGCCCAGGTGGTCATGCCTACCTTCCTAGCTAACTACCATCTAACTGGAGTGGTGAGGGGCAGCCAGAGCCTGGGTGGCAGTGGCCATATTTGCTGTTCCAGCCTACTGGTCTTCAGCTGTTGTAGGGCTAAAGTAAATACCCCATCGTCTTCTAGGAGAGGGACATTTGTTCTGCTCAAGCTCTACTTACAATCCTACCAGATACATGCTGTGCTCTGCCCCACCAGCCCTACCACGCTGCAGAAGCAGTGGTCCATTGGAGAAGTCTGTTCCCAGAAAGTTCACCCTCTGACTCAAGTTGATTCCCCTTCCCCACCACCCCGGTGCCAGCGGGACGGGCAGTCAGAGCCATTGGTGAGAACAGCGTTTTGCATGAAGAAGTGTGGTTTTGATGGCCGCAAGGATCACAACAGGTGTCTCCTCGCGAGAAGCACACGCTTTGGGAATGGCTGAGACCTGAGTCTTGGAAAGGTGAAAGAAACTTAGTGAATCCAAAAGGCTCTCCTAGGCAGATAAGCCATCAAATTCGGTTGGAGGGAGTAGCTAGTCATTCAGCCCGCAGTACCTGTGGTCATGGAACGGAGAGGGCTGAACTGGGAGTGGGACGGTGCATCTGGCCCCCGTGCTGCCGAGCGGCAGTGTTTACACTACAGTAGCCTTCCTGTTTGCCACCTGACCTTTCCAGCCTTATCCCCGCTCCTTTCTGGTTGACTTTTGACTGTCCTCAGTTAATCTCTCGCCATGCCCTTTCCTTTCCCCTTTCTAGCATATTTGCTATTCAGCAGGTTCACACAGCGATAAATGATTAACCAACAGATTTGTCGCTCAGTCCCTTATTGGAACGCAGCAAAGATCTCCACTAACTTTGTACATAAGGTGTAACAGAGAGGCAGGGCTTCTGCCACAGCATCAAACAAGCCTTGGCCTGTGCATTAAATCTAAGTAATAATAATAGGAAAACATTTTAAAAAAAAATCACATTGACTTGAGTAGGGAGCCGGCCAACCCCAGGCACGTTGGGGACGGCATGATGCATATGCCACCCTCACATGGGTAGCAGGGACATGCTGAATAGCTGGGCAAACTTCAGAGCACCACCACTGCAACTAGCAACCACATTTCTCAGCAGGGAGGGCTGGGAGGAGGCAACCACACCTCCACGCCAGTCCCACATGAACCAGCTGTGTGGAAGGTCTTGGCTTGGCTTGCTCAGGAGGTGAGACTGGGTCTCGGGCTGGCACAGCAGCCGGCTGAGCACCACTGATGGAAGAAGATGAAGCAGGTGCCATGCAGGTGAGGGAAGATCTGGCAATGCAGAGAGGACACCCTCTCTGAGGTGACCTCCCTGATTCAGAGGCAGCTGGAGAGCAGCTGGCGAGAAGCAGAAGGCACCGAGCTGCTGGGAAAAGAGAAGACTTCCCCTTGCAGAGTGCTTTACTCCCTCTAACAAGGTAAGCCAGCAAATGACTCAATTATATACTGAAGAACAATGAAATAAAGGTTTACAAGGTGCCTTTTTAAATGCCAAGAGTTATGAACCAGCGAGTGGAAGAAAGCAGGACTCAAGATTCCCCGGTGCCCAATTCAGGCAATGCTTAACTACTAGACTGTGAGGTATTGGAAGGGCTCCAGTTCCTCTTTTGGCAGCTCTCCTCCCAAATCACAAGCACAATTTTTCCTTTTCATTCAAAGAAATAAATAAATACCATCCTTAATTGTGTTCTGTGTAAGTGCCTCAAATGGAGAAGAGAGGAGGAATAGCACTTCTGCATACCATGCCTGTCTTTCCAGGCTCTTCCAGGCGCTGGCATGTACATAGTCCCTTCCCTGGTTACAGGCACATATATAATTAGCACAGCACATTATGCATTGGCTTCCTATTTGCCAGCGCGTTCACCTCTGTGCAGGACGGCACAATGCCTGAGTGCCACTTGCGTGCTATCGCCAGCCTCAGCTGTCCCCTGTCCCTGGGTCAGACTCCTGGAGGTTTGCCTTAAAGAGCACAGGCACTGAGAAGAAAGGTAATTGGGGCAGGGGCCTTATTTGGCTTTCAGTTTTCAAGCTGTTACCTTTCACGTTGTCCAGTTTTTCTCAGCATAGATGTCTGGAAACTGGCTTTACGTAAAAGTTAAAATTGCTGCATTATAGCAGGACTCCTGGAGCTGGAGTTGGCAGGAAGCCCATCTCCCTTCCACCCAGGTAGGGGAGCACTTGCAAGGTCCCTCCTCAGCTGCTCCGTGACACATTTATCTGTTACTGCAGAAGGGATACAGAAGCAGAAAGAGATCCCCTGGACAGCGGTGGGCAAAGCTGTGCAGCCGTGTGACCTCATTGCTTGCCTGGGTGTGTAATTCCTGGTCAGGGCAGCGTGAGCTGGGGGGTCCTGCCCCCTTACCCTTCCGTGCCTGGAACAGTGTGTCAGGTCATAGGGCCACCAGGTGCTCCTGGGGGGTGTGTGGGGTTCATGCTGAAATGTGGCAGAAGATGAACACGTTTTTTCCAAGGGGGTTTCATGAGCCAAATGACTTCAGCAGGGACAGGCAGTATGAGAGGTTTAAACATCCGCATACAAGCACCTGTAACCCAAATAACGGGGAATGAAAGCACAACTCGAGAGACAAAGAGGGAAGAGAAGAGGAGATGAACATATGATCAGGCTCTTTGAATGTCTTAGAAACCCCAGCAGCTCCTTTTGGGACATGGACTCTCCTACTCAAGCTTACCTGAGCAGCAACTTGGGGATTTGCTAACTGTGGACTATCATGGCAGAACAAACAGTGGAAGACGCAAATATGCTGTGTGTGGGGTCGGGCGTTTGCTGCCCCTCTCTCCTGCTCCCTCTAATCACTGGCCATGTATCAGCGGGGCAGCTTGAGAAGGTTTTACTACCCATCTAGGCAGGTGATGTATGCAGGCTATTCCTTCCCCAACCACCAAAACCCTTAGGTTAGTGCACGGGGTTGTACCTGCTCTGCCAGGGTAACGCAGGGCTGGCATCAGCTTTGAAACAATTCAGAAATTCAGGACAGCAGAGGAGCATGAGCCTTGGAGACAGAGGGGATGGCACTGGAGCTTCCGGACACCTCTGCTTGTTTATACTGCTACTGTACTTGTAGACTCTGAACCTAATAGCTTAGACTCTGCTCACTGGCTGACTTTGCTCTAATAACTTAGGAATGATACGCAAAGAGCAGGGCACGAAGGCTGCTGCAGCTGCCTGGCGGGACCACAGTGCCAGCACAGCTCTGCGGAGGAATGGGAGCAGGGTACGAACACGGGGGTGGGAGTGGGAACTTCTGCGGCTTTGAAAAGTAGGCATTAGGGTGTTTAAACACTTAATCGGTTTAAATCTTTGAGGACCCAAGACTTATTTTCAGAACCTGATAGGCCTTAGAAACCTCTCTTGCTGCAAGGCCTCCCCCTAATCCACTTCTGAAATGCGGGTTTAGGGTCCTAAGTCACTTTGTCACCCCTGGAAATGGCTTCTCTTTCACGGTTGCTTGCATTCTCTGGGGGAAGGAAGGACTGAAAGTAAGTTCTCAAATGCCCCATATATAGGCCCAGGATTTTTGTACCGCCCCTCTTTTTCCTGAGTTTCCTCCCAAACGCAGGGGTTCCACCAGTCCCCTTGCAAGAGAAAATGTTTATCCTCATTTCTGGGTCTCTCAGCATTAGACGTGTCTCCTAATGTGTGGATTGTGGTTGTAGGTAATAAATCTTACTTAATCTGTTGCTGCTGCAGCTCCGTTATTCGAAAAGCAGTCAAGAGCACCAGCCACGCGGTGGCAGATAATTAAAGACTTTGGAACAGTTTCACTGGCACGGCCACCCCCTTATGCTGCTCCCATCACAAACTGTAGCTCTTCCCTACCTCCCCGTCCGATAGTTGGGCGAGCTGTCTTGGCTTTGCACGTGATCAGGCACCAAGAAAAAATAACTGCATACCTTTGCATGGCAGAGGTTCCTTCTATCAGGGTGACTCAGCAGGACAGCCATGCATTCCTATGCAATGTCCTGGAACAGACCGCCTCTTCTTTAGATTGTGCTGGTTTGGGGTGGGACTTGGGCCTCTGGAGCAAGGTTGGTGCCAGAGAACAGCTTATCCTTAATCACATTTCCACGATAGGATTCGGCTGCGGAAGAACAAACACCAGTGAATTCAAGGTGATAGAGCTGATTTCCAGGCGAGGTAAATCACACAACTGGGAACCTGAAATTGAGCATAAGTTCTGCAGAGATAGAGATTTCATCATCTCAGAAATAGCCCTGGCAAAGCCCCAGTAGACAATGTAGCTAAGTTATTCTGTGGCTTTTATGTTCTTTCATGTGGCTCCTGGATAGCTGAAGCCTAACCACAATTATAGTCATTTTATTTTAAGGAATCACACAATGGCATGGCCATCTACTCAGACATTTTGGGTGGCCCCTAAGAGGGACATATTGGTGGCATTTTCGGTCATTGGCATCGTGGGATGGCAAGTTTCCTGCAGAACTATTGAGTACAAAGCCAATACTTTTTTTAAACGCTTATAGTCAAACCTCTAGCTTCTGGGTTTTTTATAAACTTTCTATATTCGTTATTTATATCCTTTCGCAGATGCTGGGCAATGCTTTGAGGTACTGGAGGCAAGACAGCATTTGGGATGCAGGAGCGTTTGTTAAAACCATATCTGGAGGGTGTTTGGGTGCCTGGCAGAAAACGGGAAGTGACCGGGAGTTCGTTTTTCGGAATTGCTCTCCAATGGCGCCAGTCTGCCTGTTTGCAACATTTCACCCAGTTTTGCAAATCTGACAGCCCTCTGGCCAGCGTTACGTGTTCTGCCACAAAGTTTTGCGAAACATCCTCTGTCTCTTATCGAAACAACAGAGTAGAGTTCTGCTTGTGGTAAAAGTTCACAACACTGAACCAGCAAAAAAAAAAAAAAAAAAGTTTGGGACAGATCATCACCTAACTTTTTTGTGAAGCTGCACTAATTTGCACCACCTGAAGATATCATGCCTTGGTAGTAATGCTATTCTGCAGACTTCCCTGGCCCACTAACTTCAGTGCTGACTTTCAGGGGATGGGCTCCCTCACCACCCTCTGATGAACTGAAGGGCTGATGATCCCCTGTCTGCCCTGCTGTGGCCACCAGGGCAGTCCTGCGTTCCTAATGACTAGCCAACTCTTAATGGCTCAGCCTGAGCTCTCCTGCTTACAGACCTCCCTGTGGTTTTTTTTTAACCATCTCTCAACTTGCCAGAGCAATTTCTTCAACATGTGTTTGCACACTTTGGCAGATGTCCTCCTAACCACTGGTTAGGACATTGACATAGATGTGAACACGGTAAGCCATAAACACCCATGTCCCAGTTTCTCTTTCGCCTTGATCCTAGTGTGATCTGAGTTTCACTTCCAGTAGGTGTCACGGTGAGAGGTGAAGAAAGGAGAAGACAACAGAGGTGAAGCTTGGCTGTTATTCACAGGGACAGCTCACATGTGAGTTATGCACCATCAGAGACAAACTGTGCCCTTGAGACCAATGTGCCAACTCTTTTATCATGCAACCACTCTGACCCTCCTGATTCTCCCCCTCTCCCCCTCAGTCCCCACGCTGTGATTTATGCTCTTGCTCCATTGTGACTATCTGTTCTTTGGGACAGGTTTGTACAGCTGATGCAGAGTTTATTACAACTAGGGCTTAATCTTAACCTCATGTTTGCAAAGCCCTCATAAAAAAAAGATAATGATCATGTTAATAAACTTCATAGCACTTGGGAGGATGTAGAGGTAGATAGGTCCTTCCAGGGTATAAACCTGCCCTAGAGAGGAGGGTGGTGGTTATGGAAGAAGTCATGCTCTCCATTGTCAGGTTCGTCACTGACACCCCTCATCCATTGCACTCCTTGCTTGAGGTTCCCCAGCGCTCCAAGAAGACAGAGAGCCTCCTTAGAGCTCCCACAGTACACCCCCACCTCCTTGAACCAACCTCTAAAGAAGTGGCAGACCATAATCTGTCAGGGAAACCGAGGGCCCAGGAGGTTTCAGGCTTACCCAAGCATGGCTCATGTTAGCAGTGCACAAGCATGCCCTTGATGCCCTTGGGCAGAGGAAGGCTGGGCCCTCCATGAGCAATCCCATTCCTGTTAACTGGTTTCTGCTTCCCCATAGAACTGTAGCATTTGTGTGGGAGAACAGGTGATGTTTTGCTCCCTGGCTAAATCTAGAAGCCTGTCTTCAGCAAAACCCAAAGACTTTTAATGAGCAAGAAAAACAAGGATTTTTTTTTTTCCTCCAGCAAAGCCAGCTCGGTGGCTGGAGCTGCCAGTTTGCCTTTGCCTTTGCATGGAGTGCTTCAGAGTGGTTTGTGGATGGGGCCACATCAGAGACAGGTTTCCTGCAGAGGTGGTCTCAGAGGCCCTCTGTGGCGTGCTGGGACTTTGAGATGGACCTGTGTTCTGTATTAAGCCTGTGAAAAGGAGACAGAGGATTTAAATAGCTTTTATTCAATTTCTTTGTGGGTGTTTTTTTCTTGAAATAAAGCCCTTTTCTCTTTTGTTTTATTGGAAACACACCCACAGCAGGGTGTCCGAAATCAGGCAGGGCTGTGCTTGGCAGGCGCCCATGGGGAAGCAGCGTGCAGTCCAGCAGGATTGCTCCTCGGGTGCATTCTGTGGCTCTCCGTCCCCCTTTGACCAGTCCGTGTCTCACACTCACCAGGTACCAAATGACACTTGGACCCCCCTGGCTAACTCTGCCCCTCTCTGTCACACCAGCTGCCATGAGACGGGTGTAGGTCTAATTCCACCCTCTAGCCATGTGCTAACAGGCCACTCCAGATCACCATCCCCTCAAGCTTCTTTGAACACATTAAATTTCCACCCCGCAGGATTCACTGACGTGGTCTCCCTCTCTGCAGGGCCACAGGAGGTGCCAAGTTACTGTAAACCAGTGCCTGAGATAGTGCTCATAACCACGTCGCACCCAGAGGGTCCTGATCTGAGTGACATCAGTCCCTCTCGCACTGGGCTTTAGATATATCATATATATATGCATAAAAAAAAGACAATCCTTGCCATCTCTGTGAACAGCTGATGGGAAATTTTGTGACTTCTAAATAGTATACTTCTTCTGTAATATCCAGTTATATGTAGTAGGGAAACGCAGAGAACTGGTGCAGTGTCCAGTCACATCGCATCCTTCCCCTGCTCCATGGAGAAACTTTGGAGGTTCCTCTCCTTTCATTCCTGTACCTTGGTCTTTGCAAGCGGTCCGGTGACAAAAGCTGCCAGTGGGAGAGGGAAGCAGCTCGGCTAGGAGAGTGTGCATTTGCCTACAGACAAGGAACCACTCCTCTCCTGCTGCGTGAGGAGCCGAAAGCATGCGCTCATCTAGCATGATCGTCCCTTGAAAATTCAGTTTGTGTCAAACAGCAAACCTCAGAGCAAGCCAGCATGAGCAAGGTCCCCAAACGATGATAGGTGGCATTCTTTTTCCATGCAAACAACAAGAAAACAGCAGCCAAAAGCCATCAAGCCTCTGCTGAATCACTGGTGAATGTCATTCAGGCTTAATATGGTGTCTGGAGCAGGACAAGTTGGCTCTTCAGAGCTAGTACGGGAACCGTGTCTGTTTGTCAGCACAGTGGATGGCCCACTAGCTCCACACCTCTCATTCAGGTGGTGAATGCAACGCAACTGAGCAAGGCGCTGCAGGGCATCAACAAGGGGATGGATGCAAAAGTCGTGTTTGCTCTTTAAGGCAACCGGTGCCAACCCGAGGCTGGGGAATGCCAGCGGGGACCTTTGCAGCAATTTATTTCTGTGGACGCTGGCTGGAAAGGTAGGCCCTCCTCCTTTTATGAATGTTTGGGAAGAACTCACAGCTGGAGCAGGATGTGGGACCCTGGAACTTCAGTGTTTTTTTGCAATGAGTGAGACGGAGCCGTGCGACTTATGCTGCCATGAATTAGCACCAAGTAGCTAGCTGCCATTCTGGGAAATTATTCAGATGTACGGAGGTGTACACAACCTCTTCCTGAAGGAGAAGCCCAGGAAAGAAGCTAGGTGTCTAGTCTTGTTCTTTCCTCAGAACTAGGACTGGCTCGTGCAGGGATCTGAAAGCAAACTGAGGGTGGCTCAACTGAGATAAGGCATTTGTGAGGCTTAATAGAAAGGCAAGTATTAGAGGGACACAGCAAGCACTGTCTGTTGTGGATACCTGTCTGGCTCCTGCACAAATATGTGTATTTATTTAGATATATTAATATCCATTGCTGCAGGGAAAGCAACCAAATCTGAATGCTCAGTCATTACCTGCTGCAGGGAAAGGATACATGCAAGAGGAATTTGAAGGGAGATCTTGCTGCCAAGGAAAGATGAAAGGATTTTAGAAAGAGAGGTTGTGAAAACAAGTAGTACTGGAGAGCTTATCCATGCATAAATGAGATGGAGCCTGAAGTGACGGAGAGTCCCTATTGCTTCCTTAAAAACACACAGACAAAACAAAAAGAGTGGCTGAGTGGGATGTAAGGCAGAAAACAAGATCTTGTAAAAACTGCTAGCAGTCAGAGAGGGAAGGAAAAATGTCAATGTACGCAGATCAACTTTGATTTGATGCTCACCCCGGTGTCCTGCCGCAGAGGGANCCCCGCCCCCCCCCCCCAAAAAAAATGGAGCATGCTCCCAGCTCTCTGGGTCCATGCCAGGCTGTGAAGTTCACTTTCAAAGGCAAAGCTGACGCAGAGACATTTGACAGGACTCATGCTTCTAAATCACGTGGATGCTTTTGTAAACATTATTTCTGGGTGTACTTAATATCTCCACTATTAATCGGGTTGCGGGGAGTTAAAAGCCCATTAATGGCATTAACAAATGCTATTTAACTGGGCTGAATTGCAAATGCAAGTTTAGGCAGAGAACAAATACAATGTGACTTTGGAGGAGCAGAAAGCCAGCCAAAAAAAACCCCATTTCATCTTGAAAAAAAATCCACAAAACAAATGCCTATTAATCAACCGAAAATACACAGCCTATGCGGAGGGAGGAAAAACCTTGGCAGATGTGATATGGAAAGAACTTGCGGGTATGTTGGTTAAAGCCAGATGTGGGGCTCAACAAATGGAAGGTGATAGGTGGGCCGATGCATGGAGCAGATTTGATAAGATCTTGGCATGCAATGTCACCACAAGGATGGTCAGCTAAGTTTGGTCTTGCTGGCACAAAGGGCACACAAACCAGGACCAGAAGCTATGATCTTGCTCTGAAATCAGGGGCCTACCAAACAAGGGAAATAGTGCTAACCTGGATGGTCTTCAAAGCAAAGTAATAGCAGGGACTGAGGGTCTGGAGAAATCATCCAAGCCTGTTAGGGTTTTTGAAGAGTGCAATGAGAGAATGACCCAAACCCGCTTGGTTTGGCTATGTATTGGCTGGCTGTGTTTGCAGGGGCATGTTAATACCTGTTCACACTTACTGGTTTCTGAGCAGCCAGGACAATGAGTCTTTAACACGGTGCTTGCTGTATGTAAAGGTATAAAAAGGGGAGGAAATTGAGTTAGGGGAAAATGTAACCTTAATATTCTGGGGAAAAATCAAACAGTGAAATGCACAATTATATGAATAACTCCCCAGACTCTTTGCCTGGGGCTTTCAGAAGTAGGTAGTGGCATGTATCCTATAAAGTCCAGTTCTATACTGTTTGCAGAGGACAAATGGATAACTAAGTAATTCTTTTCTAAATGTGTTAACTGCATAGTACTTCAGCTAGATGGGCACTTATTTTTATATTATCAGTGTCCTCATTACCTCTTAATAATGACATTAAAAAAGCACTGAGGTTGGAAACATGAAATGCTAAAGTCACGATTGCTCTTCATGCCTTAATTCAAACTTCTGTATGCATCTGCATTGTGTGGCAGTCACAGGGTTGTCACTGTATAGGACAGATTGCCACTGTGCTCACGGGGTAACTGCTCAGAATTTCTTCTTACCCTCTACACTTGACCTCAGACCTTATTTACTAAACACCGCTTAAGCTCTGCCCAGAACTGATTACATTTCCTCATGGGCTTTCCTGTGACACTTTCACTCTAAATCTGAGCAGTTCACAAACATGAACAGATTTCCCCTTACCACAGCCCTTATGAAAAGAGGAAGGAGCTAGTACCGCTTCCATTTTACCAAGGTAGAACGAGGATAAAGACATTACAGTTGGGACTACTAACTCTGGCTGTTCACTTTACAGCTACAGAAGTTTGCTTTTTTGGGATTTTTTTTTTTTTTTGGTCTGTGTGCTGTATATGTTTAGACATTGGCACGTTACTTAAATCTGCAGAGAATGTACCCTCCAAGTGACTATTGTGAAAGGCAAAGTTGCAGATGTATAACAAAACCAATTGTTTTCTGTGAATGTGAGAGCTGGGCACTTACTGAGAGAAAAGAACAAGAAAAAGAAAAATAAAAAGTGTTGAGAGGACTGGGGAGGGGAGCAGGGAGGGAGAATGGTGTGTGGACAAGAAAGTCTAATATTGTGGAAGGTTCATGAATAAATAAAATGAGCACTTGAGAACCTCTTTGGGCAGGACATGGAGCTGAGACGACAGAGGAAAGGTGAGCTAAGCAGCCCCTAGAATATCCTTGCTAGCAGCTTTTGATACTGAAGCCGCCCAAAGGGAATCACTGGCAAACTCACGATGGCCTGCTATGAGCTACCTCTAGGGGCAAAACACATCCTTGGTTGAAGAGTGGGAGTGTGGGGCAGGGACTTTCTAAGAGTGGACAGGATTTCTTGAACCTTCAGTGCCAGGGACTCCCGTAATTTCATGTTGAAGGCACAGCTCCCAGCAACTTTCCTTGCAATGCAGAATGCTCAGCACTTTTGCCAGTCTGGCCCCAGGTGTCCGTAGCTTGGCAAACAGAATGGGAGGTCGTGGCCAACTTAGAAAATGCTTATTTAAGTGACTTGCCAGTAGCACACAAGGACTCAGTGGTAGGAGCAGGCAGTGTTCAGCTGCATTAATGACCAGATCATCTCTTCTCCACCTCCAATCCCCTTCCTCATTTCCTACACACCCCTCCAGCTTGGCAATAAAGGATGTAGGGGTCCTGTGGGAAAAACCCAACAAAACGCTGCGTGATCATGTAATTGAAGGCTGTACTATAACACACAGGCACAAAGGAGATGAATTAATGCTGTACGGAAAGCCTCCGGACCAGCATTTCCTCACTCTGCTGTGCAGTCATAATGTTCCTTTAACATAGTTCTCCATGTGCTGTTGCATAGGCTTACGGGGGGGAACCACAGCAAAGTTTCAGAGCTTTCTCTCTTACCCCTTAGAGACTGTGCAGTCTGGAGACAGGCTGACGCTGGCACAGGTCACCAGGGGACAGGGAGCTGGAGATCTGCAGCCCTCTGCCACCTGAGGTGACGGGAGGGTAGCAGCCCATCAGCCCTGCAGATGGCAGGGACAGGAGCACGCTGGGCTTCGTGTCAGAGCCTGGGCTGCCAAGGGACATTGAGGTGGACGGGCGCAGAGTCTCCAAAGGTCAACTTTCTATGGCTTTAATGCTCCTGCTCTATCACTTAGACCCTGAGTGATGTACCCCTACGTACCATGGTACTCCCTGCCTCTGTCTTGCTCCTTCTCTCACTCATACCCCATCTCCTTTCAGCTCTGGCTGGTGCCTCATGGTTTTTTTTTCATTCCTACCCCTCAACTCTTTCCAGTTTTTGTCTCCACTTATCTCTGCCTTCGAAGGCAGAGTGGGTTCAGTCCTCTCACAGCCAGAGATCCCAGCAGGAGTGGTGGCAGAGGCAATCCTGCTCGATCCTCATGTCCTCATGCAGGGACGCATGTGTGCATCTGCATCACCTGCATGGTGGCACAGAGGAGCTGGAAGAGATGGGGCACAAACCCAGGAGAGATACCCAGGAAACCTCCAGGGAAAACAAGTGCTTGGCTTGCCTCTTCTGCAGACAAAATGCAAATGTTTGCTTTTCCAAGGCTTATAAGGTGGCCAAACAGGGGTAGATTGTAACGAGGCTGCCAAGAGCACATCCTTGATATGAGGGCAGCCCTGTACTTGGGTGCCTGCTCTGAGGCATGGGAGTCACAGACCAGTAAGAATGTCTCACCATGAGGGAAACAATGCATTTTTCTTCTCCTTGTTCTCAGAAACAGCCGCACCACTTAAGCAGAAATGCAAAAACAAATGAACAAAACAAATTCAGCTTGAGGCAGACACCCAGCATGGGGAATTGCAGGCCAGATGGTTAGTGTGACAAAGTTATAAGTAACTGAAAACAGCCTTTTAATAATAAGTATTAGGCAACTCCAGCATTAGGTGGTACCACCTCTACTGAAACCCCATCTCCCTCTTTCTTTTTTTAAAGATGACTTTTCTAAATTCAGCACACCAGCAAATTCGCTGACGAAGCACAATGACGGTTCGAGAAAAGCCCCGTGGTGTAGCTGTTGCTGTTACATCACGAATGTGTCAGAGGACAGCAGATGCTTTTCCACCACTCATCCTGCTGCCGGCTCCTGCTCCCTTCTCCTCCTCTTGGCCCCATCCCCTGGGCCCGCTGCCTTCTCACCCAGCCCGCGGCCAGTCCCTCGGTGCCTGTCTCTTCCCCCTTGCGGCAGCTGCCCCAGCTCAGCCTCCCAAGCCACCTCCTCCTTGCCTGTCCCACTGCTGGCTCTGGCAGCATCAGCTTGGAGCCCACACTAATAAGCCCTGCAAAGCTCCTTACCTTGGCTCCCTGCCTCCCCTTCCCCTCCCCTCTGCTGCCAGTGCACCTCACTGGCCTTCTGGAGAAATCTCTGTCTTCCTAATCTACTGTAAAACAAAAGCCAGGGGGCCAAAATCTCAGCTCCCGATGATTGCTGCTGCTCTGTTGACTTTCTCTGGAGCCGAGGCTGGGTTATCGGTCTACTGACTTTAGTGGGATAACACTGCTTCACATCACCCAAGGATGAGACATGCTTTTGTCAGTGGACCGATGCCAACTTGCACCAGCAGAAAATCTGTCTTGTTGGCTTAGGTTTCAGTGTGGCTGGAGAGTGAGCTGACCCCTGACTCCAAATGAATGCAGATATAGCCAGACACAGCTATGTATGCCCTCCTCGTCCGCTTCACCTGCTTTCTGCTTCTTTCATCCCAAAGCACGTGCACATGCAGGAAGTAAGCATGTACATGAGTTTTCAGTCGTTGTGTGCACTGATGCTTGCTCTATTTCGTTCTTGGAGGATTCCCCTGTCTCAGGAGATGCAGCACACGATGCTTTTACTGTGTTTGCACGAGCTGTTCCTGCTTGTTCCACATCATCAGGTTGTGTGCTGACAAGTGGAGCATATGCTCTCAACAGCATGTCTGCTGTGACTAAATCATATACTGGGTCATCGATTCAAGGCTCGCAGTGTGCTCTTCCAGTTTCAGAGGGAACTGTTTTCTGCTTGTGTTGTTTATAACTCTTGGGAGACTTGGGCAAATCAGGACAACCATGTGCAAGACCTAGCATTGTTTTCTTAAGCTGTGCAAGCATTTGCTTTCTTTACATCCATTGCTCTCTGCATGCACTACAGGCATCTACTCAGCCGTGCAACATGTTGGGTGAAGTAGAGCTCTTGAGTCACCACTTGAAGCATCTGTGTAGAACTTGGTTGCTTTTAACAGGCCCCAAAAATGCAACCTAGACTAATATCAGTACATACTACAAATGGTTAAAATTTCTGTGTTGTCACTCTGCCTTGGCAGTGGTTGGGAAGTCATTTCAACAGGTTGTGAAAATCTTGTCATGAACTTAGGGACACAACATGTACGACAGCCAGAACTTTAAATTTATCATTTTAGGTCAGCATCTGTAATAATTAAGATATTTATTTCTTTCTCTTTCTTCCTTCTTTTTTTTTCAACTGAAACTTCATTTTGTTTAATTGAAACCTTTCCCCACTTGCAACTTCAGTAAGCGCATGCAGAAATAATTCCTGATACTCAGTGACAGCTCTGTCCCAGACAATTATATCACCAGTAGACGCTTCAGTTTTTACGGGGTTTGTAGCATCTGTACAGTGAAATGTTTTGGAACCTGCCCAATAAATATACCAAAGGTGTTCAACCCTGGGCTTTCCATGCCAAAAGAGATCTGAAAAACCTTATCAGTCCATCTAATCTGCTGAAGAATTTGGCTTCTACCAACTGAGTCAATATTTCAGTCCAAGTGGAAATTTTCTCTTTGCATGTTCCTGTTCCAGGGGCCATTTAAGGCTGAATCAAGTATGCGTTCCTCCATAATTAGAAAGGAGCAAGCTTGCTTGCATCCCCTTCTGTTTTGCAAATACTGCCACTTACTGTCATGCAGTATCTCCACGGCCTTCCACTGCAAGGCTGGAGGAATGTTTTGAATTGTCCGGATCCAAGTTTCCATGACATCTTCATCTTCACTTAGATTCCAGAAGTGCTTTGCCATGACTGAGGTTTCACTCTCCCAGACGCTGTCCAAAAGCGTAATGAGAGACCATCTCGACTCCCATTACATTACAGATCAACAAAGAGAAATGAACTATTCCTGTTTCTGCTTCTGTAGAAGGAGCAAGTGTTGGCTCACTGTCTCCTGACTTGTCCTGTAAACATAAAGTCATCTTTCCACCCTGTTTCATTGAGCTTACTTTACCAGAAACCCTTTCTTTCTTTGAGTCAATCAGCATCAGCATTTCATGGCTCAGGGTTGTCACAAAGGTCATCCACTCTTTTTTTTTTTTCCCTTTCTTTCTGTGAAAACAAGATTAAAAGGCAAAGCATGACTGCAGACATCACACCACCCTACTGGAGGACCCTCTGTTTTCTACTTCCAGCTCAATGCACAGCTTGCAATCGTTACAAAACGATGGGGTATCTTCTGGGTGATTGTTAGAGGGAATTACACTCTGGCAGCCTGTGAAAGGCATGTGGATGCTCTGATATTTGATATTCTTTTCCTTTCTGTTTGCTATAGCCATTTCCCCTCTGTTTGCAGGGCATTTCTTTCTTTACAACAGTGTTTGTGCCTATACCTTACTGAGTTACCAGTGTAAGATCATCTCTTGTAGTTGTTGAAACTCCTGGTGGAAGCCGATGGAGTTACTGCAGACTGACACTGCTGTGGCTACAAGCAACATTTGAGTCAAAACCTTGTCCTGGGTAATCTCTGTATCTCAAAGTGACCTCCTTGTTCTTTTTTTCTTCTTTTGTTTTACTAGTTTAAGGGACAAGATTCCCAACTGTGTAAATAAGCGTGACTTCACCGAAGTCAGTGGATGTAAATTGGTTTATAACATCCAAAAATCTAATATAAGGTCTTCAGGGAAGAATTCTGTCACATATTGAACTCAAAACACTGTTTTTTGAAGTGTGTAAAATTCCTCTTTGTTTCTTTTTGTGTGTGTTTTATTTTCCCTCTCCTCTCCTCTCCTCTCCACTCCTCTTTCCCATCACCAGGCAAAGAAAAAGTAAAAATCAAAGGCTGAAAAAGTGCTGCGTTTCTTTTTCCCCACTCACAGTGCAATTTGCACCAAACGTTCCTGTGTCACTCCTAAGTTTCAGAGCTTCTTGTCATGGTTATGCCAGTGTGATGACAGCTATTTAAATTGTGTGGCTTCTTGCTCCATACCATTGGACAGGCTCATCAAATCCTGCAAACCAGTTTTTCACTCTGGCATTGTGCACAGTAACTTTCAATGAAAAACTGATTTGGGGATGACTCATTTGGGAGAAGAGAAGTAAATGGCATCTTCCTTCAGTTAGCTGACCACTCCTCCCCTTTCCTGAGCCCAGGAAAACCCAAAAGAACTCTGGGGCTGCAGAGCCTGCCTCTCCAGCAGGTCCCTCCCCACCTCTCTGGCTGTACTTGTACCGATGTGCGTGCAGGTGCAGATGCAGCATGGAGAAGCAGAAAGACTTTGTCAGGACCAAAACAAAGTGGCCCACTGCTTTAATACGTTTCTTTACCCTCTCGTCCAGGATCTGGCAGATCTGACCATTCCTGTCGGAAATGGATGTATGGTCAGGGCACGGAGGCTCTGCATGGAAGGGGGTGCAGAGAGACGCCTCACAGGGGAACGTACCTCTGGGATTTACCAAAACATTCACGAGATGCTAATTTGTTATACTCCCAGCTCACACAGTGAGTGAAAAACATCCTTCACAGGGGAAGAGTATGAAGACAGATGACCAAAATGCTACACAGCATGGAAATGAACTGTCACCCTCGTGCTGAGGCTCTCCTACCGTCTCCTGCATGCAGCAAGCTGAGGAGGCAGAAGGATACGCTGGCGTTAAAGGTAGCACAGAGAAGTTCATATTGCCTCCTACCACTACCTATTTACCATTCTCTGAATCAACATCCCCCTTCCTCGGCTCCAAATTAAGCCACAACTTTAAACTCGGAATGTTTAAAGAAACAAGGGAGGGAAATAAGTGTCTGGGCCATTCTTCAAAAGCCCCGTGTAAACACTGGGTGACCCATTCCTTGTTCTTTTCCTAACCTGGCTGAACTCTGGAAGCAAGCAATAAACAGCAAAGGTTAATTAAATCCATTTCTAAGTTTAACACCCCTGGCTCCCCACCCTGTCCTAACCAGACTTTGGGGGCTGTGTGTTATGGGCAAATATAACCTGGTTTGAATTCCAAAACATGATTTCAGGCTTCCTTTAGAGACAAAGAAAACTGATTTCTATACGCTGAAATGAGTCATTCAAGACAGGGAATCTAATTAGGGTTGCAGCAGCAGCTAATTTCCCCACCAAAAAGAAATTTTGTGCACTAAAGAATGAAGTGCTAGTTCCGGGCAGCAGCACCAGGCACTCAGTGTAATTATAATTTATATGGCCCTCACTGCTGCAGTAGTTAAGTGCTTGACAAGAACCAAGGGATTTACTCTGAGGTAGGGAAAAGTTTTCTTCTCTTTTACAACCAGGGAACCAGAGATGAAATTACCTGCCGCAGACTATTCAGTGGATTTGGCCAAGCTGAACTCAGGTCTCCCTAAGTCCCTTGCTAACGCTTTCAGCAGGAGCTTCAGACCCTGCTTTTGCCCCCACCTCTGCCCTGCCTGCAGCCCTGAGAAATTGTGATCCTCCTTTCAAGCAGGGCAGTGAAGGGAAGGAGCAGCCTTCCCCTCCACAGCAGGGCCAGTGCAAACCCCAGATTATTTGAGTCACCACATTCCCAACATGACATAGGAAATTATTTCCCAGATTTCAGAAGGTAAAAGGCTCAGTCTCCAGTCTGCCAAGGATGCTGGGCTGCTTTAGCTCTGTCACAGCCCTTTTCTGCAGAACTCACACCTGACCCACACCTGCCACCATTCGGATGCATCACCAGGATGCCAGGTACACAAGCAGGGTTAGATGTGAGTATACCTGGCTTGCAAAACTACATCACAGGCTGCCTCCTCTCCTTTTTTAGCTCTCCAGTAATTGTACAATTCGAAGTTTCTCTGCAAATCCAAGAGGAACTTTACTTCTTGGAAAAGAAGCAGCATAGAGCTGGGGTATCTTTGGGAGTGGGTTAGAAATGCTGCTTTGCTTGAATGAAAAATCTCTTCTTTAGGAAAGCAAAAGCCAGGCTGCAAACCTGCAGAAGAAGGTCTCTTCTTCCTGAAACCAAGACACTTGGGGGTCTATGCTGGGGTGCCAGTGCTAGCCCGAGTTCCTTGGAGGCTGGCAGAGGCTGCAGAGTTTGCCGCTGGCCCTGAACTACATTTTGAGCCAAGTGGGAAAAGGTCAGATCTGTTTAGCAGTGGGGCTGAAACACCTGTGAATCCAGCCTCGGGGCCTCAGTCGCCCACGCCGGTGTGGGAGAGCTGTGAGGCTCGCAGCAGGGCTGGGGGCTTGTTTCCACCGGCTCTGGCCTAGCTGAGGAACGTGTGACCGCTCGGCGGTTTGGCATAGCACGGAGGGTCCCTTCAGCCAAGAGCTTAGCGCTGCCTGGGGCTTTCCTCTGGGCCTCAAATCCTCCCTCTGTCTTGGGTGGCTTTGTTCAGATTTGGAGGCCAGCCTAGAGCCGCTACGTACGGTTTCACTTTTGCCATCAGAGGATATCTGTGTTGCAGGAAGCTCTTACAATAACTCTGTAAACATGAATGAACATGTTCCCCTGATGTCAAGCGAAAAATCCAATATTTTTCTCTTTCTTAATGAGCAGTTCTTGCCCTTCAGTGTCTCTGACCTGGAGCACATGTTATTACTGTCGGGTGACAGTGCTGTAATCCCATTCTTATACTTGATTTATGAAAGCAGGGCCTGGGGCTGCCGAGGGTCAAGGCCCCGTTACGCTAGATACTGTACGAGCTCTTAATGAGGGAGGCAGCCTGCACCTCCGAGAGGATGGACAAAAGGTGGGAGTGAAAACGAAGGCACGGCAGCCAAACCTGGAAGGGGGCTGATGTCTCCTGAATCCTGGAGTAACTGCCCAGCTGCTGACTTTGTTGCCTTATAAATATTCCCGACTTTCCGGCAGCCCTGCTATGGTTCTAGCTCTGGCGCCAGAAGAGCCCAGTATTTTGCAGTTGTTTCACCTAATGGGTCAAGCAGCGGTTATTGGATGCACAGACAATAGTGGATTTAAGCGACACATATGAACTTGATTATGGTTTGCTAGGGGGGAGAGAACCACATCTTCTGCTGTGCTTCAGGCATGATTCAGGGGATGCTTTTTTCCAGCTCCTCAGGTTGGGAGTGCCTGTGTGAATATAACCACAGTGACGCACAGAGCCAAAGGGTGGATGGGTCCAGCAATTAAATAGAAAACTCTGCTTAATTAAATTTAAAATAAAAAGTATGCCTTATTAATGACCTCAGGACAGATGCTGATGAGCTCTGCATGGTGCCCCAAAGGTTAACACTGGCTGCCTCTTACAGCACTCACGTGGACAGGAAACCGGGTCAGACGGCAGAGCACGGCTTTCACATTTAATGGCATCTCCCTCCTCTCCAAGAGGAACAACACGAAGCAAATGGACCGTCCAGTGTTGACTGCAGCTCGTGTGTGGTCTGTGAGCACAACGACATGTGGGTCCCGTAAGGACTCCTACTGGAGGGGTGGGTTCTGCGAAGCGTTTCAGCGGAGATGAGAGCAGCCACGCTGAGTGTCGGTGGGGAGCAGCACCTCAGCTGCCTCCTGCCACACGGCAGCTCTCAGGGCAACACTGGTCTGCAAGTATTTCTTGGTAAACTCTGGGGGCTGTGGTGCAGAGAAGGAGATAGGGTTAATTGCCCGTCCCCAAACAAGAGCTGGAGACTGGTGTTTTTTCCTTGCCCCTTCCCCAAGAGCCACCCTAACCCCCACCCGATCCCCTTGGAAAACCCTCCCTGTGCACTAACAACAGCGGAGCACAGATGACCCATGCCAGTCTTTTCCTGACCAGCGTGCCTCACATCTCTTTTACGCAGGTTTTGCCTACAGCAGATGCCCGGGCTGGACAAACCCTCTTCCAATAGCCTCCTTCTGCACTTTCTTTCCCCATCCATCACCAACAGCAGAATTTGGGAGAACCTCAGGGTAACCGTGCAGAAGCCTCTCTCCTCTCTGCTCAGAAAGCAGACTAAATTTTGGGAAGGGAAGAGGGCAGAGGGAGGAAGGAAGAAGAAATCTTCTTTCACCCCGCAATGTGCACACGTGTTTTCTGCTCGCTTCCTTATTCTAAGTTCTCCCACTTCACTCCTTTCCCCACGGCTTAATAATTCCAATAAATGCCAGGTCCAATCTCAGTGAAGCGTACACCTATTAAATGAATGACGTGGAAAAATGGCCCACCCTGACTCCCTGCCTTGAAACCCAGATGCAACACATGCTTTTTAGCATGCAATCAGATTATTTTTACCAGGTGCCCAGGAAATTTCCAGTAAAATCAACAAACTTGAAAAATCCTATAGGATTCCCGGCTTGCTTCAAGGAGGAAGACTGAGATGTTATTCAATCCTTGGAGCCATTTGTGCACACGTGTGATCCCAAACACTAACCAAAGGCAACATAATATGATAGGTATTTACAACATATCCATTATCTTATCAGAGCTTCAGGTACAGCTGTAAATAGCCTGTTCCAGCTGGGCAATCTGCTGAGTTAAATGGGTTCTACTTTTAGAAGCAGGAACTAGAGAACATGTCCCGTTTAAGCTCAGATTCACTTGCACCCAAGGGATGGAAACTCAAACAGCAGGCATCAGTCATAGAGGAGGTCCATATTCCGTGAAACATGGCTCCCCCCATCCGATACAAAAGGCTGGGCTCGCAAAGATCGTGCTGCTCGTATGGGCGCTTTGTTGACAGAGTCCTGTTAGCGGTTCACCAAGCATAGAGAATTGCTGCTCCCTGGATGGGAGGTAATTTTGCACGGCCAGCCAAAGACAAAAAGAAATGCAAGGCTGAGGGTGGAATGAAAAGAGACCACATTGGAAGCTGTGAGGAGAAGAAGAGAGGGAGCGGACAGAGAGCTGGTGGATGAAAGAAAGAGGAAAATGTGAAAAACAAGACCAGAAAAAGAGCAACTGTTAGGGAAAAAGCTTTTCCACTGCTTCCCTGGCTACGACCAGCCTGAACAAGACATGGTGTTTACTCTTTGCATGCTGCCACACACCGTGTGCCAGGCGAGAATGGCTGGTCTTCCACACCAGGACCCCTGGCAGCCGCATCTCTCTTGTACGGTGACAGAAGGAAACAAACCTGTTAAAGCTAGATTCAGTCCTTAGGCTTGAAAAGAGCCTGGTAAGGAATCAAAAGAATTGGGTTGCATTGAGTCTGAGCTTGTCTAGAAGCAAATGGTATTTCAAAGAAACAGAAGTTAGAAGGTTTTATCTCTGATGCATGGGAAATCAGCAGCCCATTCCAGCAAGATGGAGACCCTCCTGCCAGGAGATGCTGTGGACCATTTTTATCAGCTTGCTGGCTAAAACTAAACCTTGCTCATTAATAGCTGTTTGGCAGCTGATCTGAGAATGGGTGATTCGTGGAGACTGACCACAAGGGGAGGTTACTGCTAGAAGTGGACTTGAGTTGACAAGTAGCTCCAGAGATTTGGGAACCTAGTGAAACCAGCGCTTGGAAGTGTTAACAAGCAGTGAGCCAGTGGTAGTGAATCTACTTAAAGATGCATACCAGGGCACAAAAAGCAGTGCCAGGGTAAACAGAAAGCAGAGAATATATTAGTTTGCAACAACCATGGAAGCAATTGCAGCAGAAAACAATGAGTCCGACAAAGGAGATTTAGTTACAAACTTTCAATAAAAGCATCCCATTTAACAAAAGCACGCTGCTTTTGGCAAAGGGCAAAGACATGCAAAACCAAAGTGCGTTTATGCACATATGGTTGAGGGGACAAAGGCTTGGAACTGATAGGTTTGATGGTGAGACATAACCTGCAGTTCTTCGGTTTCCTACTTACACATACCCAGTCAGGCTGGAGAGGAGGCTGCTTTGCGACATTGGGGTGAGATGGACACCCTCGACTTCCGAAATACTGTTGGTACCAGAGAAGACTTTCTACTTTTATAATTAAGACAAAATAGCAATGCACTCATAAGCGGTCACACAGGACACAAAGAGCCTGTGTTGCCAAGCTACATGGGATGTTTACAGAAGGGCAGATGCTAATCAGGACACAGAGAGTGGAGGAAGCCTAAGTCACACGAGTATCTGGGTTGAATCAAAGTTTACAAATGCAGATCTATAACTTGGTTCATTGAACAGATGCAGCATCTCTTTTTAAAGAGCTGGTGGGTGGCCTTTAACGATTTGAGATGAATTAAAAACAACATAAACATCCTCATTGATGGGAATACCTAAGTGACTGACAAATTGTGCAAGAATTGGGTCCTACAGGGACAGAGGGAGATGGTAAAGTTTACCTTTATTTTGGGTATTTGCTGAGTGAGTAGATACCTGTCAGACAAAGGAAACCTGCAAAGACCAAACCAAACATCTGCTCCCCAGTCTGAAATGATCTGGGTAGTGTTAGAATTTGATGATGGGTTGAAAACATCCCATAGCTGGATGCAGTGGTGTAATGCCTAGCAAGTAGCTGAGGAAAGGGAACGGCAGGGAGCCTCGATGAGAAACGCAGGCAGAGCTGCTCCCCAGGAGGAGTAAGCATCTCGCAGAGTAAGGTTATTGTGCAAAAGTAGGAAGCAAAGATCTTTCTGGAAGGGGAAATGGGTCATCTTTGAAATGCAGGCACGTGGGAGGAAGGCATTTTAGGAGCACAGGTACCATGGGAGGTGAACTTTTGCTGTTCATTTTGCTTCTTATGTAAGATAAAATGGCCTAACTGCAGGGACAAACGGCTGTTGTACTGTCTGGCAATGTCACTTAAGTAGCCAGCACCCACTGCCACTGCAGACGCTTGGGATTTGAGCTCACTGTCGCTGGTGAACGGGCTGCTTTGAGGACACCGGTTTTCCACGACGCTCCTTAACAGGAGGTACAAAGCCGGATCCCTCCCATGACAGATATTCTGAGCGAGGGGTTTTCCTTCAGCAATAGTTTCCGTCGGCGGCTCGTGACATTAAGGTCAGCCGCAGAGCAGGGTGGGCGGTCAGATGGGGAAAACAGGAGAGCGAGCTGTTGTATTTCACCGCCCTCGTCCCCTTCCTGGGGCTGACAGGGTCATCACCCGTCCTCAGCCCTGCAGCACGGAGCCAACCTTAAGCTTGTCCCTTGCGAGAGGGCTTGAGGGGGCTCCTTGGAGGCTGCAGGGCTTAAACAGGACAGTGTGGGGTGCAGGGTGGGACTGGCGTGAATATACGGCTGTCAGGACTGCGTCTGGGTGAGGGTATGGTGTTTTGTGGGTGATGGTATGGCCTCCATCTAAAGCTGTGTCTGGAGTGGGAGGACCTCTCGCTCCTCTCTGAGAGATGGAAGAAGGTCTGTGCATGCAGGGCATGGCGGGGAGAGGCACGAAGGTAATTTGCAAAGGGTGGCCAAAGCATGAAAAGGGAACTGTGTGGTGGAGCCAGGATGACGTATGCCTAAATAGCGGACGTCAGCATGTAACACAGTCAGGTCCTTCACAGGGTAACACAGGGAGCTCTTTTAAACACATACATACACGCACGCACAGAAAGAACAATTTATGGTTGTGTCAGACGCACGTCTGGGCTTCTCATTAAAATTAATGAGGTAACGTCTCCGAGGCATTCTGAAACGGATGCTGCCCAGAGAGTGCAGGAAAGACCGATATCACTTTGAAATAGCTACTTAGCACAATCAATTGCAATTTTTACTTTCCACGACCATGCATCAAACTCACGCCACGAGTATCGGCTACTGTTTAAACTTACATGCAACTGACCTTGCTTCAGACACTTTTGTACTGTGAGTAAGATTCAATGGCCAGGCTCACATATGAAAATATGTAAAATGTTATCTGCCTAGGAGAGGTACCGGACTGTTCTTATTTCTTATCATTTATGGATTTATATGGAGGTGGGGACTTGGTCGTTATTAATACTTTTTATCTTTTCTTTTGTCTACAGAAGCAAAGAAGTGAGGGAAGATGTAACAGCAGAATGGTGTGCAGCTGCTTGCCCTCATGACTACCTGCACCCTGGAACTGAACCCACGAGACCTCAGTCTTCCTATTTGTCTGTTGTCTGCAAAGAGCTGTGAAACTCCCAGCCAAAATGGGTGTCCTACTCCCTCCCCTCCTCTCCTTTAACCAGTGGCCGGTCTATGAAGAAAAGAACAGCTTGTTTAACGCAGCAAATCTGCAGTGCAGACCTTTATTACTTGACTGAAACTAATACCTCTTCAATGGCAGCCAAAATGGGCAATCAATACAAATCCATGCGACAAAATATTTTTTCCATTTTTTATTTAAAAGATCAGGTTTTTTGTTGCAGTGCCTTATGTTAAAGTTGCAGAGTTGATCGCTCGGTTAGGAGATGCCAAGAGTGAGGAATGTCTCTCTGCCTTGTGCTCGAGACACGCTGCTGCTCTCTGGTTACATGAGCACATACTGTATTTTGGTATGACCTCTGCCTCCTTCAGCACACAGGGATGGCTGATCTGGGAAGGAACTGGGCTGTGGAGAATGAAGCTGCTCTGGGTCACCTGCCCTGAGTGCCACCGATGTCGCTGGTGTGGCTGTCATGGCAGGAGCAGCGAGGAGTGTCTGGTAGGTGAGGCAGAGGGATGCTGTGCTGGAGAAACAGATGCTCTCCTCCCTGTCTGGGCAGCAGTACAGCCCACTCAGACTTTCTCTGTCACTCACTGTGTGCCCTGTGTTTCCTGTAGACAATATTTGTGGCAGTGCTGAGCACGCACACCTGGAGGGGAAATCAGTGGGAGCTGCACGCTGAATGTATAAAATGCTGTCACCTTGCCAACAGCTTTGGGAAATTAAGCCCTGAGTGCCTTCATTTTGGCACCCACAATTAGTGAGAAACTTCTGGCAACTTTGATCTCTCTCTCTTATTATGGGGAAGCACCATTCCCTCTCCCAGGCATGCTATGAAGAAATACGCATCGATTTTTTTAAGCGCTCTTATTTGAGGGTACGACCACGAGAAAATTCAGTAATGATGTTTACAGGGCTGCTTGTGGAAAACAGGCCTGCAGGCCACGCATCGGGTAAGGAGGACAAATAGCTGAGCTGAATAACCACGCATACAGTTAAAGCAGCAGAAGCCCTATGGAAAAAGAGTATGTGTTCATGGAATTACGTGCTGCACGGTGCCATACGCTCAGGGCTGTGAATGTAGATTGCAGAGGCAACATGAAGTCTGCAGACCCCAACTTTTGACTGCTGGGCTTCACTGGATGCACGTTTGTTTGATGTAGCTATCTGTATGCAAACCTCTAAGTGGATGCAGGGGAGACTTTCAGTGCTGGAAAAACATTGCCTTTCCCACCAGCTGGACATCTTCCCCATGTCTCCTCCCTATCTCATGTGCTACGTGATTTATTGTTACTTAAATCACAGAACAAATAAATGGCTTCATAATGAAAGTCCCTAATCAAGATGCTCTGTTTTGTCCTAACCCTCCTTGTGCCTGCAGATCGGCTTGCTGGCTACTTGCTATTTTGCTCCTGCTGTCTCAGCCTCTCTGCTTTACTGCATGAAAGAAACAGACTCTGAAGTTTATGCTGACTTTTCCAATCCATATATTTCAGGAAATGGAAGATGCTAGTCTCTCTCTTTCTACATGTTTTCAAAGACTGCACAGAGCTTGTTCAACATGATATATCACTAATTTCATTTAAACTGGAGGATTATCTTGCAATATATATCATCAGTATATTTGAGTTTCATTTTGTATCAAACAGTTTGATAAAATTAAACTGGACCTGCTTTCTGCAAGTGTCCTGGATATTTTCCATTCCTGTTGTAACTTTTACTTATTGTACATTTAAAAAGAGGCAAGGGAGAAATCTCTGGTACCCCCTGTAGTCTGAATGTCACTGAACCTTGGCCTGCTTCTCCAAGCTTATGAAGAGTTTAATGGTATCAGACACATGGGAGCCTACAGTCATTTCATTAATAACTCGTGAAAATGCAATAATGCTTGAAAAAGAGAAGCATTTCCTGACTTCCTAACCCAAGTCAGTACAAATAAAATTGCTAGATGACAGGAAATTATGAAGAGCTAAAAGCAGTCCGTCATCCCAACCTCAGTCAGCCAGTTCTTGTCCTGGCTCTGGTTCTTGCAGCACCAGAGGTTTTGTGTCCCTTTCTGTTGCCATTGCTTCTGTTCCTGTGTGGGCAGCTGGTCGAGTCCTCTGCACCCACCTGCCCTCCAGCAAGCCTGTTCCTCCTCCACTGGCTGGTGTTTTCAACAGTCTCTTCTTCAGGTGTTCTTCACCCTCCTCATTCAAAGATCGACAGATGCGATCTTGATGTATACGTCTGTAAATCTTGTGTTGTTTGTACAGCACCTTCCTTCCCTTCCCCATCAGACCCATGTTTTGGCTGTATGAATTTCTAGCTGACAGCTCTCCTCTTCCCTGAGCTGTGAAAGGTGGTATTTCATGGCAGCAACCATGCTGTTGTGTCAGATTTGAGGATAACATTATCTCCCTGGCAGCTCATGGTGTCATCCTAATTGCCGCTGAACCTCTTTGGGTCTTCTCACTGCTGCTGTCTTCATCTCCTCTTCTGCATCCTTCAAGTAAATAGAAACCCCCTTCTCCCATTCTTCCTCGGTCCAACCTCCGGGCTCAGGGGTTCCCTGTCTGTCAGCTGTGACCAAAGGCAGGCGGTGTCCCTCCACACTCTCTGGCCATCTCACAGCACATGGCACCCACCTGCTGCAGCAAGACCACACGACGTGCAGGTGACAGACTGCCCTCAGATCCCCCACGCAGCTGCTGGAGAGCACATGGGATCACTCGTCTGCCTTGAACGCAGACCTGCTCTTCAGAAGCAATCCCCAAATGGGGAGATACCAGCATGGTTGCACGGCTCCCACCACAGAGGAGCCCTGCCAGTGGCTCGTGCCTGGTGAGACGCTGAGCACAGCTACCCTGGCCACGCTCTTCCCTCAGCCCTGCTGCCTGCTTTGGCACTGGGCTTGCTTGTTCTGCTCCCTTTCTCCCATCCTCAGTGACATCCCCTAGCACAGAGTGCCGGGGTGCCCTGGCCTATTTGGTCGGATGAAAGAATCAGCCCTGTTGTTTTTAGAGCCAGAGGAGGAAAGATGAGTGGGACAGTATTCAGGTGTTTCGTTGCTGTGCAGATGAGTTTAAGAGAAACCCTCAGGCCCTATCTGCAGAGTGGCAGACCTGTACCTCGGCAGCAGCCCAGGACCCGTGCCTGGTTATTTCCTATTTGAATAAGTGCTCTGGCATAAGGGTGTGGATGCTGGCAAGACATCTAGGGAAGGATCTTGGATACATGAGCAGCCCAGCTTCCCAGGGAGAAAAAGTGTGTGGACTGTTGTGTGGCAGAGCCGCAGGCTACAAAAGAGTGCTTGTGGCTTTGAGTCCAAGGCAAACAGACCCTAAAAAGCATTCTGGCTGATGTGTCCACATTGCCAGGCCAGCCCCACTGGCAGAGAAACCAAAGAGGAGAAATCATGTCTTGGTTGTACTGTCACTGCCCTCGCCATGGTACCCAGGCACCTCGTGCCTTCAGAGGTAGAGGACTGCAGGCAGCATGGGGAATAGACACTGCTTGCCCCAAGGAGAGGACGATTTGCCTGTCAGCCAGCTGCTGCTAGCGTGCTCCTGTGGGTCTAGTTCCCCAAGCAATCCACTCTCCAAACTCTGCTCATACTTGGGCTCAAACCCCGTTAGACTGCCCACCACCCCTCTCCTTGCTCCCGGGAGAACATGTTAGTGGGAGCGATGATGACATGCCATGGCTGGAAAGACTCGTCCGGCTGCACCACAGCTCTGGTTCCTGCTGGTGGGTGCTAGGGACCGGTGCATGCCATGGAGACCTATCCATCTGCTCAGCTGTTTCTGGGCTGACCTGCACAAGTGCACGCGCAGTGGTCAGTAGAGATCACGAGACACCCTCTGGACTGAGACACCCCACCAGAACAATGAAGCATACTAAGGTTAGTGACTTTCTCAAGCCAGCGGCTGGGAGATATCCAAGGAATGCAATGGGAATATGACTCCGCTGGGATGCTGCCAGCGACTTAGGATCACATGCCTACATGATGCTTAATATGCCATGCAGTGCCTCTGGGCATCTGATGCCAAGCAATGCCTTCAACCCAGGGGACGGGTGCTGCACAGTGCAGAATTTGGAGCGGGGAGCCAGAGTCAGGCAAGCAGCCTCTAAGGGGCTGGGGCTAGCTGCCCTGGCCTCATCCTCTCCTCCACCTCCCCTCTCCAATGGTTTCCTGCTGTGCACATCCTGCTGTGCACCCTGGCAAGGTCCTGCATGAAGCCGTGGGGTCAGCTCTGACCCTTAAACATCACACAAGACCGCTGGTGATTGTGCCCAGCGACCAGCGTTTCCTTTGCCTCCGAGTATTTCAAATGAGATATGGATCTCTCGGGGAGGTAACGTGACCATGGAGCTAGAGCTAAGTCACCATGGGCAGGTATTGGAAGAAATCCTTCTGCCTTGCTACCTGCTTTGGGGCTGAACTGACTTGTTCTGCTTCCTTTCCCCCAACCCTCAAGAGAGATTTTGTCTACAGAGTGTCTGGGCTATTATCAGCTTTGCTAAATGCATCTTACCTGAGGCTGACAGCATCCTCTTCCATCCCTCCAGCAGCTCCTTTTATATCATCAAAAGGTAGTGGGTGTATTATCAGGCAACGTTTTTGCTAAATCATGGGGTTACTTCAACTTAAATGCATGTTTCTAATGCTTGAAGCTCCAGAAGAAAGTTTAATACTTTGAACCTGGTGTGCCTGAATGCTTGATATCAGCACCAGAATGAAGAAAATTCTTCCCTTCCAAAGGTATTTTTGAAATCTTGCAATTTCTGCCCAGACTTATGTTTTTGAGTGCCTGAGCTGTGTTTTTTAAATGTTTGTGGGTGGCAGGAGCATAGATTCCTAGGAAAGAAGCCTCAATAGACAGAGGATAACCTTCTCCATTATGTGATTGTCCTGGAAAAGGCTTGTAAACACAGAACATCATTTCATAGGGGATAGGAGGAGCAGTTGCTTGCTTTTGTTAGGCTGTGGATGACAGGTTGTTCTTCTGACATCCCCAAGACATTCAAGAGTATGAAACTGTGCTCTCTAATAAATACAGAGACAGGGGGTACCCGGAGAAATGCCTCTAGTGGAAGCTTTTGGTCTGGTCACTGTAATTTATTTTTTTAAGTAATGTCAAGGCATTAAAACATAACATGAGCCAAAAAAAGATTTGTTAGCTGTCGTGGATCAGGGACCACTGTTCCAGACTGGTTTTATGCAAGACTCAGCACCATGGGGTCCAAACTCCTAAGGTTCCTTTCACAGCAATAATACAGATAAGAAACCCAGCCTAATGGGCTGAGAGTATAAAATCCAGGAAAGCTGGTGGCCACGGGAAAAACATCGGTGGCAAAAACATGGCTGCAGTGAAGAAGGATTACACCAGCAAGATTTATAAGATCATAGGTGTGTGGTAGATGTCTTTCTAGATCTGCGGTAAGGAAAGTCTTCAAAGGAGAGGTTAATTACCACAGAAAGAGTTAAAAAAGCTCCGCCAGAGGCAGCAGAGGAGGAGAAAACCATGACAAAGTGGTGTTGTTATTTTTGACAGTGAACATGTCATAAAAAGGGTGAACTATTTGTAAAATTCTGAATGACAGAAGTCCACAAGGTGTGTCATTTTAAAATAGACACAGGAGTGCAAACAGAGCCCCGCACGATGTTAACAGAGTTCACGGAAAGTAAATGGAGTAAAATCCCATTGCACAATAGAAGGGTATCCAGAGTGTGCAGTCCTGTCAGCCCGCCAGCGATGTGAGATTTGGGTATGTTACAGACAAGGAAGCCATGACCTGTAGACATTTGTACTGTGGATGCTGCTGCTTTGTGGGTAGCCAGCTCTAAAATAAGGTAAGGACTGGGCACAACTAAAGGAACAAAGGAAAACGGACTTGACAAAACCCTTACTGTAACAGACCACAGGCAAGTTTTCTCAGGTCCGGGGGGATTATTGCACTCAGTTGCAAAAGAACATCCTTGCATTAATACCTAGAAAAGCTCCACTGACGGTCCTGGCCGGACCATGGGGTGAAACAGCTTAGGCAAGAGGGAGAAGTCAGAAAAACTCCAGAGACTTGGGAAATTATGGAAAGGCAGTTTTCCCAAAGGACTTGGAGAGAACCGAGCCTTTCCTTAAATCTGAGATAACTGAATGCAATAACGCCATGGCACTGTATCCCCACGGTGCAGCTCCTGTGAAGCCAGCCCAGCGGGCAGATCCTCAGGCCAGGTACAGGTGTGTTTGCTTCAGCGACGCGAGTGCTTCTTCACATGGGCTCACAATGGAGCTCTGGGAGGGACATGCCAGCTCACAGATCCCATCTGTCCAAAACCGGGTACCTCCTATTGCTAAAGTTATAATCTGGCACTAGCGAACAAGTCCTGTGAATAAGCAAGTATTTGGTTATCTCCTTCAGGCTGTTCGCTCCTTGCATTTGGCAGGAGCTCGTGCGTATTACTGTCATTGTTTTGGATGCGCACTTTCTCCCTTTTGGCAAGTTTTGCTGTGAACTCAAAAGGAAAGGCAGGAACGGCAGGAAAGCCATTCTCAGATTCTGCTTAGAAGAATTATTAAAGGCCAGGACAAGCTGCTAGAGGGAAAAACTGTCAGAATGTTGTTTTTAAGAAAATCAGTTGATGTCAAAATTCAATGCAAGAGGACAGATGCTTTGATGTTGGTAAACCAGTTCTTGGTCCTGAGATGGATGGAACTAGAGGAATACAAAGCATTATTATTAAACCAAACACTGAGTTATTCAGAGGCATAAAACAATGAATTACAAAGGAGGAGACCTCAAACCTTCCTTGCAATAGCACACCAGCGCATCACTTTTGAATGTGCTGGGAAGGCTGACGACCTTCCCAGCCAGGGGAAGGCTGATGCAGTTCACATGAGTGTTCCTGAGCTCTCAGGCTATTTATCCAAAATGCTGAATTTACAAGCCACTTTCCAATGAAAAGAATAGGACCTGTGTGAAGCTTCTTAGATGAGAAAACAAACAAAACAAAGAGGAAAGAAAAAGAAGAAAGAGGCAAGCTCTCTGACTTCTTTATCGCTTTCTGCCTTAGAACATGTGCCATGGTCTTTAAAAGGATGTGGCAAACCTCTGCGCACCTCGGGTGTCTTAGCATGCCCTTGCGTCTGCTGGGACTCTAGTGAAGCTGAAATAATGCCAGAAGCCCCCTTCACCCCCTCCATCTCCCCTCCTCTTCTGCCCGATGGCTCCTCTTTGGACGCAGCAGTAACAGGGAGCCTATGCCCAGATCCTCAGTGCAAATCCAGGGAAATCCACGCACGGGTGTCACCCTCAGGTTTGTGAGTTGGCGGGGTCCCGTTTGTTTCAGTGACACCTCACAGTCCCCTGGGAGCCTTGCCAGGAGGTTCCTGAGAGGGCCCAGAGGACCTGTCACCAGAAAGCACTTCCCAGCCTACGCCAGGGGTAAATGGCGTTGTTTCCCTGCTTGCGCTGTGGTGTTCACAGTCCAATTTATAAGCCCCTCTGAGCTATTAGTAGTAGTCGATAAGCCAGGAAACATTACAGAAGCTGCCCCCTGCATCTGTGATTTATGTTCCTTGCTAAATATAAAACTACCAAGGCTCGGCACACCAATATTTTGGAATGGAGCACATGGAAATATTTGACGGACTGGGGAGAACAGATCTCTGTGGCCAGTCACTCACACTTGCCCTTTTGTGAGCAATCTGTCTTTCCCTGCAGCAGACAGTGGAATTTGGGCACAACAGCTGGAGTTTCAGTATCTCTGCATGCTTTATTCGTGAGGGAGCCTGGATCCGAGCCATCCCGGCCCTGACCATCCGCAGATGCAACTGTAACATCAGCGTTGCAAGAGCCTCTCTGAGCTCCGAGGGGCTGTGTGGGGCACACACCTCCCACCCTGGACCGCACGCTCCGCGCTGTAGCCTCGAAGGCACCTCTGTACAGCGCATTGGGAAACAAGTTGTGCTACAGGGACTCCACATCTTCTCCGGGCTGTGCACTGGAATGGTGCCTGCTTAGCTGAGAGGCTAGTGTTCCTAGTGCGGGCTCTTTGGGCTGCATCTCTGTAAGAGTAGTAAAAATCACCACTCAAGCCCAATAATTCCCAGTCTCCTTATAATGGCGTAAATCTGGGACACGGAACGGTGAGGTGTACCAGTTCAGAGAAAGGAGGAGTGGCCAGTGAATAACTGCCAGTGAGGAAAGACTCCCTGGATTGCACGGGGCGAGCAGAGCATCCAATGTGTACACACACCGTTCTGGGCGCTGTGGGCTTATATCCCCAGCTGCTGTAAATCATTTTAGCCCTGCTGCAGTCAAGGGATTTTTTCCAGCTGAGAATCTGGTCTTGGGTGGAGCTATGCCAGATCTGCATCGCCCTGGATATGGATCTAACAAGCAATGTTTCAGATCTACCACAGAGGTATCCGATATTTTGGACAAATCTCTCAACGCAGTGCTCTTTTTATCAGCCCACGGTGTGTTGTTTTCGTCAGAGGAGGAATGTAGCAGAGGAAAGGCGTGTGGCATTTTTAGTGTATCAGGTCTATCTGTGTGGCAGATGTCCTCTGACCTGTCAGGCAGTCAGGCTGAGCCACAGTTTAGGAACCTCAGTGGAACAAAGTAGAGTGCACTATGGAAAACACACAAAACCTCTCAAAATGAGAAAAAAAAAATCAAAACAGCAACCCTTTTTACAAACCCTTTCACAGTTCCCTTTTGTGCATTCTTTAGCATCTAACATTTATTTTGGAGTGGGGCAGAGAGGTGGATTGGCTGCTTGCCTGCCTTCTGGGGTGGAGAGCTTTGCATAAAAGGAAGGAGAAAGAGAACATCAAAACCAGATTGAGGGGAAAACAAAGTCACCTCTTTGCAGAGTGAGCTTACAGTTTTGTGCAAATTCAGGATATAACGGTTATTTTCCAGCTATTACTATTCTGAATTTGTCCTGCTGAATAGCCTAGTGGGGTGGCCATGACAGAGTAAGAATGCATATGCTTGTTCTCATAGAAGGAAGATTGAGTTTTAACATGAAATGGGAAATAAAAGGTGTGTGTGGCTAGTCCTGTTGTGTGTAAACCACTGGGTACTGGTTTCCTTGCATGATTCTCCATAATGTTGTGTATGAATCACTGCTTCCCAACACACAGGTTCGAGCTAGCAGTGCCAACCTATTGTTCTAGCTGATTGAATTTCTCCGATACATTTGATTCTGCAGCATAGCAGAGTGTCTCTGAGATAAGGGCTGGTTCAGCAACCGTCCCAGCACGGGAAAGTCAGATTGCAGCCTGGAATGCCAGCCCTGGGAAGGGGGGGGGCCTCACCAGAGTGCTGGAGCATAAAAGCGTTTCTGGTCATCAAGCCTACCATTCAATAGCTAGACAACTGTTGCCTCCTCCAGCAGGAACACATGTACTCTGTGCACCACCAGACATAAGACATAGTATGACTATGGGACACCTCCTAACATCCTGAAAATAGTCCTTTAGAAAAGGACCTGTAACTAATGTATAAAAGGACCAAAAAGCACAAGCACAAAGTACAAGAAAGCAAGACTGGGGTAAGCTATGGCTCGTTCTGTATTCTCTTGCACTAGTAAACGACTTGTGAAGTGAAACTCCAGTAATGCTCAACCTTTCTCCTGGAGAGCTGTACCAAATCCCTACAGTGAGCCTTCACTGGAAGAGCTCTTAGATCCACCTGTTTGTTGAGTAGGAAACGCAAGATCAGACAATCAATCAGCAGAGCTCTAAACTTCCATATATAATGCCCAGCTTCCTCCTACCATGCCTACAGCCTGCATTTTGGCCTGGGTGCTTGTTGCTCTGCAATTTGATGAAGCCTCCAATTCCCCTTTCCCAGACATCAATCTGCCAGCCAAAGCAGGTACAACTTAGTCTCAAATATGTTAAACAGAAAACCATACTACGGGCAATGTCAAGCTGTTGTGTTTGTATGGGCATCTCTGCTTCTAGTGACTATCACTGGACAAAGAGGTGCCCTCTTCAGAGCCATCATGAGTTGACATTGCTTGCCACATCACGAGAAAAAGCCAGGCAGTTCAATAAAAACTGCAGCAGAAGGAGACCCCTTCCAAAGCTAAGAACTGCAGAGCTTGCAGGTACGGCATAGAGAGACTCTTTGGTTTTTAAGGTCGGAAGGGGATTGTTTAGTTTTAACTCACACATACCACAAGCTACTGAGCAACCCTGAATTTGCACTTGCTTGGACTCCAGAGGAGCTTTTCGAAAACAGACAGCCTTGATTGAAAGATTGTCCATGGCACAGAATTCATCACAACCCTCAGTGCATGGCCCCAGTAGCTAGCTGACTGCTGCCTTGCTTCTAGTTTGCCTCTTTCTTTGCCAGATATAAGATCTCGCTTTGTCTTCACAGGTTTTTCAGTCTAGTGGATAATTGTCAAATTTCTTTTCCCCTTAAGATGTTGATCAAAACATCCCTTTCTTTTTTGTGGAGCTCACCATAAGTGTCAACTCAAAGTCTAAGCATGGGATCCATCTAGCCTAACTAGCTACCTAAAATTACACCTCTGGTTTGAATCAGTTTTCTGGCCTCCCTCTAAGCTTTGGAGAAGTATAGGCTTTTTTAGAGGGCAATTTGTCATGCCTAACACATCTGTCACACCTCTCTAAGGATGGATGAGACTTTATTATTAATGGAGGCATGTCTTCTTCCAGGCCATCAATAAAAATGTTAAATAGCAGAGTGTCTAGAGCTGATGTCTGGGGAAATTCTGCAGGAAATAGGTGAGAAACAGCTCCCCATTTAGAATGACACTTGAAACCCTACCCATTAGTTGACTGTTAATCGTTTCAAGGGTCCCTTGTATTACATATTTCCTTAATAAAAATGTTGTGTGATACCAAGCCAAATGCGTCACAGAAGCTTAGGTAAATCACATCAACTCTTCCTTCCACTGACTGAGTCTGTAAATCTCCTAAATCTGAGATTACAGTCTAACCTGACACAGATTCTCTTCGTGGCCCTGTGGGTGAGCAGCAAGGGAAGGTGCTCCTTTCAGGAAGTTGTCTTCTGAGGCCTGAATATGCCGCCCCTACCATTTGAATAAAGACAAATGGTGTTCAAAATCTCTGTGCGAAGCATACCTCTGTGTACTCACATCTATTATATAGCCCTGAAAATGCAAACTGTGGCCTCAAGTCAATCACATGCTTTTGATTACAGAAGATAGTATTTTTAAGGAACTGGAGTGTCTTGGGCATCTGGTCCTTAGGGCCAAAGGTTGTTCAGCTGCAGGATCTTCTGAGAGGCCAAGAAAGCCTCCTGAGACACAGGCCCTAGAAGTCCAGTGAGTGTCCAACCAGGGAAAACTCAATCAGGGACATTCACTATTACAAACTTCTTCCTCCTATCCAAGATAAGGTATATTTGGTTTCTTCTTTGCTTATCTTATTTCTCCCATGAGCCAGTCTGGGCTTTTTTTTGTGAATTTACAGTGGTTTGGACCTTGAATGCACTATTCCAAAAACAATTCATAGTTTGGAGGCAGCTGGGTCCTGCAGTCCACATAATCACCAACTCACAATTTCATGACTTGCTTAGCCTTGCCTTGAGCCCAGGCAAGATTGTGCTGTTTGATTGAAGAATAATGTCCAGACAAGCATCTGGCCTTGATTTGAAGACATCAAGAGATAGAGAATCCAGCACCTGCACTGGCTGCTTAGTAGCTAAGCACCCGCACTGTAATCCAATTTATCTGGCTTCAGCTTTCAGTTGTATATCCTTGATCTTCTTTTCCTTCTGGCTTACAGAGGCCTCATGTCTTTAAATCTTCGCTCACTCTGGATTTAGATAGGCAAAACAAATAGAACTCTATAAGTACAAGAAAGATACTGGTAAACTGGCTAAAGTCCAGCAGAGGACCACTAAAATAGCTGGCAGCTGGGAGACATACGGTGTGTGAGGAGAGGTTGAGTGAACTGGGACTGCTCAGCCTGGAGAAGTTAAGGCTAGGGGGGAGCTGCTTGCTGTTTTCTGCTGCCTAATGGGTGGTGGAGACAGACTTCTCACGGATGGGGCACTAGGGAAGGATGAGAAGCAATGGCCGCAAGTTGCACCAAGGGCATTTTCTGACTGGCCATAAAGTCTTCATTGTGGAGAGTGGTAAAGCACTGGAGACTGCCAGAGATTTTCAAAACTTGGGCAGACAAGGCCTTGAGCAACCTGCTAGCTTTGAAGCTGGTCCTGCTTTGAGTGGCCTGAAGCAGTCCCTTGCAGCCTAGGTTTTTTTGTTTTCTAAGTCACACTCTATAAGAAAATTTTCTACATCCATAGAGACTTCTATGTGGTTCTTTTATAAGCACCCTCCCTCAAACTTCAAACATCTTCTAAAAACTGCAAGCAGAATTGACTGCAGCATTCTGGCACTTTTTCAGCAACGCCATGGAAAGGTCGCCTTCTTCTATGAGCTTTTTTATATCTCAAGGGATTGTATTAGCCCTAAGAGAGCCCTAGACTTGGTAAGTTCAGTTGTCCTCTTCTCCCTCTTAATTGTTTTCAGAATCATCCCTTTCCAGAATGTCATCCCCAGGCTGTATGAAAGGCTTGCATTCCCTGTTCCTAGATGCATATATTAACATCTGCTTCATTAAACATGTGTTGTTTGAAGGGCCTAATTTATCAAGTGATACAGTCAAGCAGTGTGATTGCCATGCCTTCGACACTGTTTACCCATCTGCCAATCTTTGTGTCATCAACAAATGATTACCAGTGGTAATTTCAAGCTTCTGCCTCATTGATGAAAATGCTGACTAGCACAGAGCCTATTACCACCCTCACCAACAACACATCCTCCTTCAGCAAGAGCTCTCTGTTGACAGCTGCTTTAAATCTGTCAGTCACTTTGTTCTTCATGCCATTTCACCTGCTCTTTCCTGATGTTTGGTTATGCTAATTTGTAATCAGGCTGTTACGCGGTGCTAGGGGAGACAATTCATCAAGGACTATCACACAGCAGTTGACTAGTGACTTTACTGGCCATTCCTGTAAAGTCATCAAAAGAGCGCTATTATGTTTATCCAATGAGACATACTTTCCACAATACGATGTTATGGGAATTAATTGCCTTTTTTTTTGTCCTTTTATTCTTTATCAGTTGAGTCCCATGTCAGTTTTTCCATTTTGCTTGGACTGGGGTTCAGGTAAGTGATCTATAGTCACCTTGCTCATCCAGCTTGCCCTGTTTGGACTGGCATCGTGCTAATGTTCCTTCCGTTTTCTGGAATCTCCCATTTCACAAGACGCTTTCAAAATTAATCCCAACAGGCCTCAGCTAATGATTTTATGATTCTTGAATGCAGATTATTTTGGTCTGCTGATTTAGAAAATCTTTGTCTTTAATAGACATTTAACTTCCAAAGATGTTTAACACCAAAGCAGGAATATTTACTGAACCACTTCTGCCTCTTCATGTTATCATTACTGCTTTTACTGTCTTTATCCAGTAATGAGCATAAGTGATTACTGCAGTTTCTTTTGTTCTGAATATCTTTTTGAAAATGTCATTCTAGTTGCCTTGGGTCCTACTGGCCATGTATTTTCCCCTAGATACTCTTGCCATTTAAAATCTTCAGTTTTAAGACTCCGAAGTTTTAAAAATCCATTCTTTTCTCATCTTTTTACTGAAAATTCTTTTTTTANTCTTTTTTGTAGGCTTGCAGCTATTGGCCATCTAATACAATTTTCCTGGACATTCCTACTTTCATTCACATTTTTTCCTGTCTCAGTTTTTCCCCACAATCAGTTTTCTTTGGGTTTGAGAAATTAGCTCTTCTGAAGTCTCAGTGCACATACAACTGTTAGGGACAGCCCTCTATTTGCCCATATTGAATATAATCAGGTCATCCTCACTGTTCCCTTGACAACCGTCAACTCTCAGCCCAGTAATTAATTCATCTTTGTCAGAACGAAGTCCAGAAAAGTTATCACATGATGGCTCCTTGTGTTAGAAAACAGCCTATAGTTTTCCCCAAATCAGGATGCTTTCTCAGTGGCTGTCTGGAGCTTCCAGCGTACGGAAGTCCCCATCAACACTGCCTTTCTGTCCACGCATTGCTCATGGAGGCTGTGGAGTAATTTCTATTCTATGGTCTGATTTTATGGCATGATTCACACGGTCCATTTTCACCGACTCTATCTTTCCTAAGCAGGTTATAACCAGTTATTTTAACATTCCGATCACGCAAATTGAAACCAGCAGATTTGAGTAATGCTGATTATATCACATTTCTTCTCACTAATGAGAATTTCCAATTCCTCTTGCCTGCTACCCAGACGCCTAATGTCTACATAAAAGCAAATGGAAAACGTCTTCTCTTCACATTCTTTGTCACACGATTAAATCATTTTGCAACATGCCAAGCTTGTTTGTAGTTCCTTAACCCACAGTTCTTGCGTTGTGTAATGCCTTGATTGCTGCTAGGCTCAGGCTAGGAAGATTAGTTCTCCCTCCTTACCAGCAATACGCCTGTCATCCTATTTATACAGGGGATGTGACCCAGTGCCCTGCAAAACCCAGACCTTCAACGTCAGCTTCCTCAGCTAACTGGTAGTTAGTTCATCCTTGCGTCCTGTCACTGACTGGGCTAAAGGGATTGCGGGTAGGTTATTGGAACCTTGGTCTTCTTTGGCTCCTTCCCAAGGGTCCCCCCAAATATTCTGCTATCTCTGCTGCTCCATGTGATGTTGAATCAGGAATTTCTCCATTTACAGTCACCAATGAGACTTGCTAGAAGAATGCACAATCCATTACCTATTGTGCAGTTTTCCCTGTTATTTTCTCCAGGGATATGACTTCCCACCCCATTTTCTTCATGCCAATGTCCTCATCCATTTCACAATTTGATTTCCTTGGTGAGTTCAAGAATCCCTCTTAGTTCATTTCGCAGAGTTACCATCAGCATGTCCCTGAACAAGTTCCTGACTATTNGAATTGTTTCCTGAGCCGTTTGTTAAAAGCTGAACTACCACACTCCTCACCAGGCTGCTGCCTATCCTGGGAGCTGTAGTGTCCATGCCCAGTTTGGCTTAATGGTGACCTCTCCTCTCTACCTACCCAGTGCCAGGCATGGGACTCCATCCATAGGGGAAGGGGTAGAGTACCTGCTGGATCCCTTCACTCTCAGCCAGAGGGGTTGGTTTCTTCTCTCCATCTCCCTTCATTCTCTGACCCAGACTCAGATGTCCCCAGACTAAGTAGGGGGAAAATCCTTTCCCTCAGCCCCACTCCATCCTTGGGGTAAACCATTAGATGGCTTGGAGTGGCTGCTACCTGTCTCAAGGAGGCAGAGGGGGATAGTTCAGAGCTTTCTTTGAAGTCTCAGCAGAAGAGACCCTGTATTTGTCTTCTGTAGGGCAGCTTTGCTATCCATAGTGGAGAAAAGCCGGCAATGCTCATGGTACACACGTATTACATTTCTNTTTGATTTCCTTGGTGAGTTCAAGAATCCCTCTTAGTTCATTTCGCAGAGTTACCATCAGCATGTCCCTGAACAAGTTCCTGACTATTATTTTTTTCTGTTTGAAATTCTTTCTTCTAACGAGCCTCATGTTCATGGAACTTGTCCTAAGTATCCACATGCAGTATTTCACGCCATCCACGTGTAGTACTGAGCTTGGATTTAATTTGCGTAAACATAGCAAGTACAGTCAAATCATGATTATTTGGATGTAAGCAACCGCTAATCCGGTCACTGATCAGTTCCTCTTCTCTGCCAAGATCAGGTCATATATGAAATTACTCTGTAAAGGGTGCAACTCTTTCTGAATTGAGAGACTGTCACTTGTAGTTCTGAACAGTGCATGGATAGCTATGTATTAAGACTAGCACCCTATGTCACTCTGATTGAAGTACCCCAAAATGTTTACTGGGATCATTGGTTANTGGACGGTGGAAGCAAGATCATAGCATGGGGTAATTTTCTCTGTCCCATTCTGGCTTTCCTGTCCAGCATGTAACATGACAGTAACTCCCTCATGTCAGGAAGGCCCACCTGGAGATTTCTTTCACTGTCCTGCCGAATTAGTGGCATCTGAGGATGTGATCTGAAGGTTTGATTTGAAAAAAACAGATTTGAAGTTGAGTTTGTTTCAACTAGACATTTGCTGGTGAATCTAGAGGCCATGTAAGATTGGGCTAACCTCAGGTGTGGAGTGAGGCTATGGAAATGTAATTGCACTTCCAAGACTCGAATAGGTCTTCCAGGCCATTGTCTTCAAGCTGCAACATATGTGCACAGTGACC
>VYZW01059176.1:246196-311229 GCA_013401315.1 Balaeniceps rex | reverse complement strand
AGGTGTGGAGTGAGGCTATGGAAATGTAATTGCACTTCCAAGACTCGAATAGGTCTTCCAGGCCATTGTCTTCAAGCTGCAACATATGTGCACAGTGACCCTAGCAGGACCTGGATCCTGGCTGTTGATAAATGGCATTATTTTATTTATTTATTTATTTTCTGCCTGTTGCAACATTGGCCAGGGAAACCTGCCCCACCAGTTTTGCCATTCCAATTCTCCCATTCATTTCTGGCTTCTGGCCACACTATAAAGTCAATAGTAGTCAATGAAACAATAATGGGAGAGGAGGACCAGGATTAGAGAGAGAGCCCGTCTCTCACCAGTGGACATGTGACTCCAAGGCTAAGTGTTGGCTTATAATTAGTATTAACAAAAGGAACCTGGGAAGGAAATGTGATCTTCCCTTTGTGCGGTGTGCATGGTCTACTCTTGAATATGCTTTCTGGGAAAAAGATATAGCCTTCTGTACAGTGGAGAAAGGCAGGGTCTCTCTGCTGAACCTGTGGTTTTCATTTGTCTGGTTTCTGGATGACTGCATTACGTTATGGAAAGCTTTTTGTAGTTTCTAAGTCCTTTTGTGAAGATCAGAAATGTAAGCTGGTTGAATAAAAACAAATCAAAGTTGTTGCCATTATCCCTTCCCCAACCTCACAGTTTGCTCTAGCAAGGATGTGATTTATGAGAAATTCCCTGGCTTTATTGTGGAAAGTATCAAATGGAAGAGTATATCCATTTCCTTCAGCATGGTTTAAGATGGTATAGTGGGAAGTTGACTGAGCTGAAATCTCAGGGTATATACTGCCAGAACTCAAGTGGCCTAAAAATACACGCAGTGATTTCCTGATGTCCTCCACACCCACCAGTACAGCGCTAATGTGCTGGTCATGGCACGAGATGCTGCATACAGCAGTCTGCTAGGAAAAAAAACACATTAGAGTTATTTTCCTTAATGTAAGATGTGCTTCAGTGCAGTTTGACTGATTAAATGATCTGTGACAAGAGGGGTTTTGCCACAGTCCTGAGAAACCACCTCTGTCTCAGGTACCACTACAACATTTGACCAGATGACTCATTCCTGTACACTTGAATGTCTGGGGTGAGGCTTTTTTGCAAAGAATCTTTTCTTCTCTCATCGAAACCCTTCAGGGCAAGGATTAACTTTTGTTCTGCTGTGTTTGCACAGCACCACACACAATCTTGCATGGTCCTATATAGCACAACCCTTCACAGTCCATGGTACTATATAGAAAAACCCTTCACAGCCCTCTGAAGGGCTGCTGCTCCTGGTCACAGCTGACTGTGGAGCTTGAGTTTCCCTAGACGTTCCTGACAGAACTGCTAACTTCTTATGGATCTGAGGTGAGATATGGATGCCCTAAAAGCTGTGCACCACATTAAAACACCACCTCACTCTGGGTAGTAGCTTTTGTCCCTAAGAGGTGTAAATCTGCGTGGCCACAGGATTATTTGGTTGGGGCCTAAGTGGTTTTGGGCAGCTGATGCCTGCACCCAGGAGGTCTAGCCTTCTACCTTCCTCTCAGATGAGGAAGCCTTGATGGAGAGCATGCAGGGGACACCTCCCATTTGCCACAAATGATGTCTTGGGCTATGCTGTTTGGTGGGATGGTAGCTACTGGGCATGTAAAAGTCTCTTTCAAAGATAAATCTTCCTGAGAGAAACACAGAGTAATTGAGAAAGTTACCAGTGCAGACATGAGCATGGAAATATATATATAAAGATGGGACTGGAGGTGGTATATAGGTAGGAGAAAGACAGAAGGCATCAGATGGAGGGGTTAGCAGGCTTCTGGTTACATGCTCTGTTTAGTGGAAATGAGAAGGAAAAGTCTTCTGCTTTTCCTCTTAGCATGCTATCCCCATGACCTGTATTTGTCATCTAGGACTTGAACAGCAGAGAAAAAATTGCATTGCAGTAAAAATAAACTGGCTTTTTTGTTATTGACTATTTTTATCAAATGTTTAAAATGAAGCATTGCAAAAAAATGAAAATCATACCCATTCTTTTGCCAATTTCAATACAGATAGAGATGTGCTGAAGTATTTTTAACAAAAATAAATACCCCTCTCTGAGGTCTTCCTCTGAATTTCATACCAGGACCCTTTGTGTTCCCTGGCGTGAGTGTTTGATCCAAAAATACACAAAGATCTGCCAAACCACTAACTACAACCGAGACAAAGTTGAGTAAAAATGGAGCCAAAAAAAGTTGTGTGTGTGGCTTTTCTTGAGAGGTTAGATCACTTTTATGTTTTTGAAATATGTAAATATATAAATATATATAAGTGTATCTATAAGTGGCTTAATCTTGCTTATCGGGGGAAACTGCACAGGTAAAAAGAAGGATATAGGGGAGACCAATAAAAAAGGCATGGGAGAAAGATTAGAGGATGGAGAATGGGGCAGGGAAGTTAAACTCAGCCGTTCCATCCTCAAACTGAGAAAAAGTGACAGTTTTGTGATTCTTGGTGGAATTATCCTGTAAAACCCCATGACACTATGTGAGCAAACCACAAATTTTGGAGAATCACTAAAAGGAGCTGACAGTTCTAGTGCTGATGTGAACTGCAAGACTTGAGATGGGAAGGACTGGAAAATTATGTATTGGGAGGTGGTATAAACTCTATGGCATCTAACATAGCTGTTCCTAAACCAGAGGTCTTGACCCCAAGGCAGTTTGCAAGAGTGCATCCACCCAGCAAAAATTCAATTGCAGAAGAAGGCTTTCAAGCAGAAATGGGGCTGCAGGCTGGGAAAGGGAAGCCGGCACTTGGAAACAAGTACTCCTAATACTGGAAGTAGGAAGGTATTGCTCAGCAGCTGAGGCCACTGCATTTTGTTCTGTCCCCAGCTGGAAAAAAAAGGAGGCTGACCAAGGAGTACCGCAGCTCTGAGGAATTATGACTGCTATATACTACCAATACATTTAACTTCTGGGAGGGTTCCCAAAAGGAGAATCACAAAACTTTCATAGAGAGTGGGCTATGGGCAGAAATGGGGTGTTACCTTGAGCAACACTGAAGCCCACTTGTGAATGATGTAGCCAGGTGGATTTACACCATCTAAGGATGTAAGCCCAGTATCCAGGCGGAAATACGTTTTAAATTGCATACATGTCTTTTGGTGTGCACATATTTGACTTTTAATTATCTGGCATGGAATAAGTGAAAGCAATCTTTCTTCTTTGTGGCACATCAGAAAGTCCTGAAAGGCACCAGACGAGGTGACTGTCTGCCAGATGACATTTCCAGAGCGTGGTACTTTTATTTCATTCTTTTACCTAAATCTCACTTTTTACTTAAACTGAGAGTTTTGTGTTATGTTCCCTCTCGATGACCCAAATGCTGCTTTGTGTCACACTTTGGACCTGACACTCCATGGACTATATTCTCCCAAACAGCTTCAACGGTGCCCAGTCCTCATTCAGCCAGCAAAGATCTAGAGGAAGACTCTTTCACACCAAAGATGTTTTACTGGTCATAGTGAGGAGAGCTTTTAAGCAAAAAACCTTTGTTTTAGGTATGTAACTTGCACAGTCTTTCACTGGGAATCAGGGTCCTGTCTTCTGTTTGCATTTGAAAATGTGTCCTGACTCAAACATATTCAGCTAGAGCATTTCAAACAGAGAAAAAAAAAATCAAGGTGGGGAGGAAGGCTTATTTTCTGGTACAGCATGAACGCCAGCTTTATCTGGATGAAACAAACCAGAGATTAAATTTAGTCCCTCAAAAGGATGGTGAATATCAAACATTTCTGCAAGGTTTGGATAAGCCTCGTTTGTTTGGATTCTTATCTGTTCTGCATGTGAAAATAATTTTCTCTTCACAAACAGAAATGTTCCCAAACCCCAGTCCCTCTTTACCAAACCTAAGTGCTAGACCTAGAGACCACGGTCCTTCCCCAGCATCTCCCTTTCCTCCACAAGGCTTCCCTATCAGTGCCGAAATCTGAGCTCTGCCAAGCTTCCTGTTTTCCACAGTTGCATTCTCACTTTCATGGTATTTTCTGAAGCCTACCCCACCATAGCTGGTGTAGTTTCTACTTGGGAAAATATTATTTTCCTATTCTGCTGCTGGATCCCCAGAAAAGCTCTGCAGAGACCTTAACCTGCATGGAGAACTCCTCTGGAGTCCTCCAAATATGGTTATCAAGGCAAAAGACTTGGTCTTCAAAGCCTGGGAAGTGTTTGATATTCCAGAAGAAAGTGATTTCAAATTGCTCCACAACTCCCTTGTCCAACCGTGGAAAAAAAGTGTAGCACAGGGGGAAGGAAGGTCCCTTGTCTGTCCCATGCCCCTGCTTTCAAGTAGCTTAATCCTGAAAACAGATTTCACTTCTATGTTGCCATTGCAGTGGGCAACATCTATTTTCACAATCAAATTTTGCCCCACACCTTAAAAAAAAAAAAAAGCTTTAATGAAAAATGGCTTTTTAATCTGAATGAAAAAATGCTTGCAGAAAATGTCTGGTTTGGTAAGTAATGTTTTGGGTTTCTTCTGGTTTTGAAATGCTGCCTTTTCAGAACAAGGGACCTAATGGGACACTGGTAGGTGGCAAGCCCATGGATGGACTGACAAACAGTGGGATTTACCAAATACTGGCACCTTTGCCTATGAATAGATACTTTATGATTGGGTCCTTGCTAGCAGGTGATGGCAGGAATGGTAGATCCCTGGGATTATTTTACAAGGGCCAGATGCCTCTGGCCTAGCTTTTGCATGGTGGAAAAATGACCTTTCCTCTAAGCTGGGCTCCCAAATCATCCATGGAAAAAAACCCCACTTTCTGGTGGTGGCTTCTCCTGCTCCTGGTCAATGGATGATGGAGACCTGAGGGAGCTCCTGGAAAAACCTGGGCCAGTGAAGGACATAGGAGTGCTACCGGATAAATCCCGGTCGGTGGAGATGTAGGGTGCTCCTGGATAAGCACTGGTCAAAGCAGATGACTCCAGGTTGTGGTTTCCACCTCTGGCTGCTGAGGCTGCTGTGTCTGGTCTTAGGTGTTTGCATCTCTCTCCTCTCCCCGGTCCTGGCCTTCCTGTCTGGCTCTTCCTCCCCTTGTTTACTCACCTGTGAGATATATCGTCTCAAGGCCAGACTGCCTGCTTCCTAGAGCAGGCAGCGCTGCCCGTGTTATGTGTTAGTACAGTGATGTGCTAAGCCTTGTTTGGGGTAGCTGCACACGAATGCAGGGCTAATGATAATCCTCTCCTTCCACTGCCAAATACAATGGCTGGCACCCTGACAACAGGCTGATTGGTATGTCGAGTTTTGTAATAAAAAGCAAACAAAAAAACACAGGGGTGAGCAAGGACATGGCAGGTGGTGTCCTGGGCAAGCAGCAAGGACCTTGGGGCAAAGAGCCCTGGGTGGAAATAACGGGCAGCTCTGTCCCCTTGTTCCCTCCCCTCTGCCACCCTACCCCAGCCCACCGCCACTACCACCTCACCCTTCAGTTAGGCTGCTGGAGCAGGAGGACAAGGAGGTGAAGGAAAAGCGGCACCTCACTACCTGAGAAGACACCAAGTGGGCAGCCAGGAAGGACGCAGAGAGGACTTCTGCTCTCTCTCCTGCTTCCACCCCACCTCTGTCCCTCCCAACCACCGAGGGGTTGCCTGAGTGCTGGCTGGGGTCTCATTTCTCATGCGGGTGTGGAAAGAGGACAGTTCAGTTCCAACAGTGCAGACGTGATGTTCACCTGCCCTTCTGCTTCCTTACCTCCCCAGGGGAGTAACTGGCTGGGTGCTACGATCATCCGAACTGCAGCTGGGCACGTGCAGGTCTGTTGTGGATGGAGACACGTGGGAGATTAAGTACGGAGAAGTCAATGACCACTGCTTCATTCTGGCCAAGAGAGGGAGAGAAGAGTAAGGTCCCAGGAATCAGGGATGGAGATATTGTGCCATTTAGGGCACAAAATGGAGCTTTCAGAAATCAGCTCTGAGTTTTTATGTATTGTGTTCGCACGGTTTGACCCACCACTGCAGCAAGGGCTTCCTGGATTCAGCCTGTGCCCCATGCTGCAGCTGATCTGTCCTCTGGCAAATGTCGTGTGGAAAGATCGCGTCATGTAGGTGATGATTTCAGAGGGGGTCTGTGGGGAACAGACAATGACATTGTTCTGTCTTGGCCCGGCTGGGAGCCGCTCCGCTGCACAGGTACTGTATATAACATACGGGATGTTAATTCAATTTTCATGTACATTTTGGAGGAGCTGAATGTGGCCTTTGTCTAACGCTTTGGCTCACAAGGGCTTTTTCATAAGAAATTCTATTTAAATGGAATAGAAAACTTTCTGATAGTTACCAAACACCACGAGACAATGGCAGGCTATATCTGTTCATCATCAGCAGCCATTCATTTATCCTAGGAAGGAATTTCTTGGTGATAATCCTGAGTGAAGGCTTGCTTGTTCGCACGACTGGATGAGTTCCAGCATCGATAGCACCTTGCTGAGCCCTTTGGAGTGTCAAGCTGAAATTACAGCAGAGACGTAATGAAGCTGGGGAAGCACTAACAAATAACCCAGTCGCGGCTGCACCGTAAGCATCTTCCCATATGAGGATATCAAGAAGAAGAACAGATGGGCAAAACATAAATATGACTCCGGCGGGAGGTACAGCGAAGTCCAAAACACGTAACTTTGGAAGGGAGGAACGGGAATTTGTTGGAAGGGGTAATGGGAAGCAACAAGCTGGTAGAAAATGTTTGTGGTAAGAGTGGGATACAGGAGGGCAGCACTACAGCAAACCAGGGGCAGAAGGAACCTGAGAGCCCACCTAGTCCTGCCAGGCCCTGTGGCTTGGGCTCACCTCCTTGCACAGGTGTGTGCATCACCTCCTCTTAAACAGGCCCTGTGGCCTTCCCAGGCACCCTGTGCCACCGCCTCACACCCTTAGCATTAAAAAGCTTTCCCCAGTCTCTAACCTGGCTCTCCCTCACTCTCCTTAAGCTCATTAATTATTACCCTGCTCCTGGAGATGTGACAATTAGCTTATTAGGGGATGCTTTTGCCTGCATACAAACCAACAGTCGCAGCCACCCTCAGGAGAGAGGAGGGTGGCTCTGTGCAGCCATCTCGGTGCCAGATGGAGTCCAGGTTTCAGGTGAAATTCTGCCTAAAAGAATGGGCTGAAAAAGGAAGGGTTTTTTCCTAATGCTGTTGGACATGTTCCAGGACTGTGTAGAAAAATCCCGAGTTAGATCCTGAACGAATTAATGCATCAGTCAGCGCCAACAAAACCTTCTAGGGAAGTGATAAGAAGGCGTAGTAAATATTTTACCAAGGGCTAGGCAGAAATATCTGAACCACGCTGGGGCAAATTAGTGGCTGAGCTCATATCAAGAGCACCTAGCAGAGCACCACTCCGAGGACGGCGCACAACCTTGCGTAACCCCAAGGAGGTGTCAGTGCTTCTGTGGCAAGTGTCCATCCTGCCGCAGGCAAGCAGCTGGGGGTGGTCCAAGACTGCTTGTGCTTTCCTCGCCGGTGTCACAACAAATAGCGTTCCCCTCTCCCATGCTCGCCTGGGCTTCCAGAAGAGCTCACGCTCTCCTCTTGGATGTTAGGTGGTTTTGAAAATGTGAGCACTTTGTCACCTCTTGATGGGAACTGAGATCTCTGAGTCCCTATGTGGGGAGCCAGCTGGAGAACAAGGGGGCTGAAAACGTGCAAATGTTCATACCTGCTGCTTTCAAGCAACAGTGGGGGACCAGCAGCAATGTCGTGCACAAAGGGCACGGGATCAACTGACAATTAATTAAACCCAGAACTATTGTCTAAGCGATTGCAACAGAGTGAGTTCCAAAGAACTTGGTCTTCACAAGGGGAAGCTGGACCCTGTTGGTCTGCCAGAATACCTCCAAATGAGGCAGCGAACTGGTAGCTAAACTGATTGAAATGATTCATTAAGGGATTGTGAAAGCTTACTGGCAAAAAGCTGTCAGGGAAAAAAAAAATAAGTGTAAAGGAGTTAGGTGAATGACTACTTTTAGATCAGACCTGGGGCTATGGGCATGCCCACAAGGTATTTTGCAGCCAGATACAGATACACTGTCTGAACTCTGAACTGATCAGACGCCATGGGATAGCACTGACCCTACAGTAACCTGAGCTTGGGTTTTTCAAGGTGATAACTCCTTTAAAGCAGCTTCCATTCAACTCTGCGCACAGACAGGTCTTGGTCATGCTTGCTCAGTGCCTGGGCAGAGTGCAAAGTCATGGAGGGATGTAGCCTGAGAGAGGAGCTTAATTAATAGATACAAACAAGGTCTAGCAGGCTTTGTGCTGAATCAGGACACAGGGAAAAGGGAGGAATGTGAAAAACAAAAAAACCCCGTAACGTAGAGAAGAGGAATGTCAGTACATAGTTACTTGTGGCAGTGAGTCCCAGGGGTCACTCCTTGCTTAGCAGGGTGAATTGCTGGATGTCAGTGTAATTAATGCGAGTAGCTGAAGACACAGTAGCAATGGTTAAATCCAAAAAAAGTTAAATCCAAAAGGAAAGCTGTTGAAAGGTACATAAAGACATGCTTCAGGGCCTGAGACTGTCTGCATTAGAGATTAAAAGGCAGATATGTCACTGCTGCCTACAGTCAGGGTTGCTGGACCACCCTTTGGGGCAGGAAGGACATCAGTATTTGGGGGACATGGTCCTTATTTGGAGCCAAATGGAGTTCGATACTGGATATTGCTCATTTGTGTCCGGGCAGAGTCAGGTTCCCCACCTCGTTGGACCCTGGTAGGCAGCTGCCCACGGTGATGGGAACTCTGCTGCGGCTCTGTCTGACATTGATGCTGGCAGACAGGCTCCAGGGCAAATGACCACTTGGACTCTGGGCTGGCCCAGGGAAGGCAGAGCCCGGGGCCACCACCACGGTGGGTAGGGGGGAAAAGAGCTACTGCCTCTGCTCTACCTGTCTGAGGGCTTAAATTTAACTCTTGGGTCATCCAGAGCTGCCAGCATGGCACCTTCTGCCAGCATAAAATGGCCTTTAAAGTGGGAAGGAAAATGAGTATATAACACAAACAAACAAAAATTGGTTGACCAAGAATTCAGGGAGGGCAGTATAACTGCACACAAAACTGAGTTTTGCCTCAACCACCAATTTACCTTGTCTTGAGGGCACTGGAATATGTTAAGAGGCATGCAGTGGCCACAGACTTCAGCCACTCGCAGCCAGGGCCCGGCAAGCGGCGCCAGCACTTGCTCCTCCTCGAGCCCGTCCCAGCTGGTGGAGGTCGTACCCTTCAGTTCTGCATCCCAGCCCCTAAATGTGACCCTGACAGCCCCTGGGCTGGCCCTCCCCACGCCCTTCCCTTGCTGAACACCTGGTGGGTACTCCTGGTGATGGCTTCTGGGGCTCCCAGCAGCAGCCCCGCCGGAGGGCTTGCGGGTGCGAGGAATTGGGGATGCACATCCAGAAAGAAGCAGCGGCCACAGAGCATGGCCCTTGCAAAGCATGGCAGGAAAGCAGGAGATGAGGGTTGTCAGGGAGAGTAATATATTTAACTCTGCTGCCTGGAGGCAATGTTTTGTGGTGGCTACGCTGTAGGTTAAGCAGTCATGAGGCCGTAAGGGAAGAAATGCTCTCTTTTTGCAGTGGCAAGTACCAGACAGACGACTAGGGCAGCTCTGCCATGCTTAGCTGTCTGGAAACGAGTTGGTCTCTTTAGCTGTTAAGCACAGATGCATTTAGAGGGCAAAATGTCAGAGCTGACCTTTGGCTTTTGGTTGTGGGGTCTGTGATATTATTTTTTTTTTGCTTCCTTTATTTGTACGCCATTGCGTCATTTTCCCTCTTGCTGTCCTCCACCAGCGCTGCCCCAAGGAGCCGGCTGACCCGTGCGGAGCTCCCTGGACCCTGCCGCACACCCAGCGTGATGCGGCATTGCTAAACAGAAGATGAGAGGGCCCGAGGGAGCCATGAACCCCGCAGCGGGGCTGGCGGTGTTCTCCAAACCCAGCTTCTGCAGAAAGCTCAGTGCCCATGATGTCCCTTCCTCTGCCTACAGGGAGGTCTCTGTGGTCCTGGGAGATGATTTTAGGGGCTTTGTTAGCGGCTGCCGAGCTGACTGTGAACAAGGGCTCGGAGGTGTTCAGGGAGTTTGGCAGAGGTCTGGCATTTTCAACCGTATTTCCAACTGGTTCAGGCTGGAGCCTTTTAAAGACACAGCTGTCCCCGAAACCAGCGGGGAAAGTGTTGCTAACCCTCCGTGGCTGAACCGCAGAAGCTACGGGTTGTTGCAGCTCTCAGCTACAGATGGTTAGCTTTTTAACCCAAGCTATCTTATCTCACGCTTTAGACTTCGGAGAGCCCAGGTTCAAGTCTTGGCGCCTCAGCCAGGAAGCTGGCTGCCTTGGATGCTCTCCAGTGCTTATTTACAACACACATATGCAGTGTGGCCATTGATTTATACGGCAGGCAGCCTCCGCCCCAAAGAGGCAGATTTAGAAGCAGCGTCTCTTCAAAGCGAGAGCGCGCTCCGCTTTGTTCTGCCCTCCGTTGAGCCTGCTCACATCTGGATGCTCAAACCTAGGTAGCGGCGCTGGGATTTTTGGTGGAGCCCCCCAGTAGGATTAGACGTCCAGCTCGGAGTAGAAGTTCCCTGTCTCTTAAATCAGTGGCCTGGCGTTTCACAAGCACTGAGACTCTGCAGGCTTCAGCAGGGCCCTCTAACTGCTGGGATTCTAATGCTGCTCCTGGACAGATTTAGGTTCCTAACTTTAGACCCCTGCTTTGAAAATGTTGGCCTTTATGTTCTGAGCCCAAAGTATTTCTGCACGGTGACACGCTGTCATCCTGTCTATTCTGGCACCCTACCGCCTACTCAAACACACCGGCCATATTAAAACAGCCAAATCAAAGAATTTGTCTTTTCTTCCCCCTCTTGCCATCCTTTACATATGGACTATTTCTGTCCTGAGCCACTTGGTCTCCTGTTGAAATGAGGCTCGCAAACCTCAAGTGGAAAACGTCCTGTTTATTGCAAGAAGGGGAAAGCCAGTGCCAAGGCCAAGAAAGTTCTGGCTAGCTGATCTCTGCCACCCACTGCAGGAGCTGAGCATCCCGCTCGGCCGAGCTCTTCTCCCAGTGCCCCCACCCTCGTGGCTCTGCTCCGCTGGCACAAAGCCTGGCTAGAAGCAGCCTCACACCTGCTTTTCTTCAGCAGAAGATCTCCCTTTTCTTGGGCACATGAATCACTCTGTGACATTTTCAAGGATCTGCCTGGCGGTCGGGATCAAAGGCTCGGCACCTTCCTTGCATGTGAACTCGTGCCAGTGTTTTCATAAAAAAAAAAAAAAAATTGCGTGCCTTGTTCAACAGACCTGGCTAATGGCAGGTTCTGAGAAGCACCTAAGTACCTGCTAGTGGAGATGTAATAAAGCCTGCTATACTTAGGCCCTTGCAGGCACTTCCAATTATAAAAATCTATTTTTGGACCTTTAGAACTGTCCTTTTTTAAAATTGTTCTTAGCAAGGAGCCTCAGCCTTGGGTTATATTTTTTTTCTCACATTAAAAAAACCCATGCATTGTTTTGCTTATTTTGAGCTGGGCGTTTGAAAAAAAACAAACAGGTTTGCTGGTGGGAGAGCTATTTTTTGTGTTTGTGCAAGTAAAGAAAGGTGTGATTTATAAAAATGAAAGTCCACAGAGGATGCAAAATTTCCCTTTCCAAAAGATGATTCTAAGCACGTTTTCTGAGGTGCTTTTGGGAGGAGGCTGCAGGGCTTGAGGTCTTGCTTACAGACAGAAAGTGCTCTTTGAGGTAGAAAAACCTCTCAAGAGAATCACCGAAGACTTCCTACAGCCTGTCTGGCTCCATGCTCATGTCGAGGCAACGCAAGGGCCAATTGCCGGTGGGGAACATTTTCCTCCTCACTTGATGGTTTGGGAGTATGATCTATGAAAGACCAGACAGAACTACGCCTTCTGACTTGAGGAGGAGAATGCTCCATAAAGTCTGGAGCATTTTAGTTGCCTTCTAAATAAAAAGGCAGAGGAATTTAAATCTCTTTTTTTGTTTGTTTTTAATAACCTAACCAGTGAAGACTGGGAAGTGCATAGCCAAAGACCAGCTCTACACTGAGAGTCACTGAGCCAATTCTGTAGCAAAAGCGCAATTCAGGCATAAATGTCAAAAGTAAATTTAAATTTCTTTTACATCGGTCACGTCCTCCCCAGCTGTGTTATAATTCAGTGGGAAGGATGCTGTATTTGGGGTGGACATGAAAGAGCAAGATGTGCGGCCTGATGCACAGGCTGGGATGCAGCTCATGGGGGCCCAACGCCTCTTCACCTGCCTCCCCCCTTCTCCGCAGAGGCCGCAGGAGACCTGAATAGCAGCGGTGCCGGCGCGTCTCAGCCACGCAGGGGGCCCCGAGTCCAGGCGGTGCACAGAACTATAGGCAGCAAAGTTGTTTTTTTGCGTGGGCTTGATCTGCAGTGAGGTAGAGGGGTCACAGGAGTGCAGGCAGCTCCTTGCCTCGACAGGCAGCCATGGCCGGGCACTCTCAGGCAAGCGGTGGTGGAGGGGTGGCTGAGTCAGCGGGGGCGGCTAGGATGTCTCCGGGCGGTGAGGAGCGAAGAAGGGTGGTGTGTTTCTGCCTGCTTGGTGCAACAGAGCACTGTGAGCGACTTCTGAGCTCAGGGCCAAACGCAGAGCAGCCCGTTGGCTTTTCCACCATGTCCATGATCACATGCCCTGCCCCGTGGGCTTCTGGAGTCCGCTTGGACAGAGTCAGCTCCAAACTGTCTTTGCTTGCCAGCGTGGGCATGTTCGAGCCACTTCTGTGTCTCAGTGTAGAAGCAAGGAGCTGGCAAAAGAGGAGAGGGTCATGGCTTGGTGAACTAGCCCTGGGAAGGTGCTGTCACCCATGCAGATGGGAGGCTGGGGCTGGAACAGGGCACCTATGGGGCCGGGGAATAGAGGTCAGTGTACCTTGGGGTGCAAAGAGTTTTTAGAGGTAGCACCAAGAGTGGTGGGTGATTTAACCAAGAGGTGGTGATTGACTCAGCACAGCTGGGTGGAGAGGCCTCTGGCAGAGCTTTGTCCCATCTCCTTCTGTTCCTCGGCTGCTGACCTTTCAGCAGCATGCCCAGGAGTCAGGGGGGACTAGTCCAAGTGGCTCTACCCAGTCTTTGCACTGCTGCAGTATGGGGCTGCTCGTGGGTTCCCCACAGACCACCAAACCAGGAGAGACACCAAGCAAAAACAAGACCGTTGCCAAAGGCAGAGGTAACCATGTGTGCTTTTAGATGCTCTGTGGCAGCCCCGTGCAGGGAAGAGCAGCACCAATGCATAGCCTTCAAGGTGGCCTGATTCCCTGTGTGCACGAGGTGGATGTGGGCTCCCAGCTTATCGCTCTTTCTCCAAGTTCTTCTCTGCCCTGGGAAGCCTCTCTCCAGGCCAGCTGCGAGGCTGTGTGCAAGGAGCCCTGCTGAAACCCGTGCCAGATCCTGCAATCCTGCAAAAAGTGAAGCGACTCACTCTGCCACTGCATACTTTGGGCATCTCTTGGGATCTGGGAGCTGTCGTGGTGTTGTGGTAGGTTTTGGACATAACTGAGGGAGGAGACGTAGGGAGAATGACAGCTTTTACTGGATGAGATGTTACGGGTGGAGAAAAACAAGTGAACTTTTGTCCATATATGTCCTCCTTGGGGGTGTCTGAAAGCTTGCCTGTTTTTTCTGCCTATATCTGCTGGTCCAATAAAAGCTATTACTGGCCCCTCCAAACCTTGCTGTGGGAGCCGAAAGGCAGCTTGAAAAACCAAACTAAAGCAACAATGAGTAATTGTCTGTAATCAGAGACAATATTCTTTTAGCTCAGTTTTTCACAGTGAAGCGGGATAAACGCTGACATGTTTCCCACAGCTGAATTCAAATTTTGGCACCAAAATGTGGCAAAGCAAAGAGCACCTTATAGTGTCTACGACCGGTATTGCTAAAGCTGCTCTTGCGCTGGTCTTCTCCTCGGCTCTGCTTGACCGAGTACACGGCGGCATGTTGTAAAGCACTGCTTCCAAGAGAAAGCAGCGGAGGCTGCCTCCAGACTGCAGCCCTGGGTTTATATTTGACCGACCGCGATGTCACCTTCTGCTGTTCCTAGGCAGACTAGGGGGCATCTCGGCTGGAGGAAGAGAGGAGGAAGGAGACCAGAAACGAGAGACACAGGAGGAATCCAGACAGATACAGTCCAGCTCGGCTGGGCTAAGATCTTCTTGGCTTGGCGGATGCCTGACCCGCCAGGGGATGGTCAGCATGCCCAGAATGAGGAGGATGACTGCAAGCACTCACACTGTCTGGCCGGGCAGAGGGGAGGTGACCTTGACAGACTGCTCCAAGTGCCAGGGCAGCCGGAGGCGGGAGGGCAATTGGACCCGAGTCAAAGAGCATGGATCACTCCGGAGGGAGAAGGAGGCATGAGCCGTAGCAACTGAACTTGTTTATAACTTGTGTTTCTTGGTATGTGAATGACAGGAAGGCAGGAGGTGTCTGAGACAAGGAGCTCCTGCCTGCACACAAGAGTATCTGGTTTAGCAAATTAGCCTCCTTGTTGCCTAAAATACCCTGATGTATACGTGCTTTACTATCCCCTCTAGTCATTATAAATACATTCATATATATATATGAGTTGGTCGGTTTCTCTACGATATGGGCTGCATCCAGTCACGTTTCTGCTCCAATAACCCAGACAAGTGGGGGACAGTTTGCTGCTTACTCTTTGGTGTTCCCACTGCTCTGCAACCAGTCCTCGTTGCACAGATGCCTGCATCCACTTTCCCAGGGAATAACATGTTGAAAGCATAGGAGCTGCAGACTCTAATTTCCATCCAAAAGACCGTGATGAAAACCTGGAGGGGAGTAAATCTCTTTCCAGGCTGCGCAGCAGCGGTACGATTTAGGCTGTATGTTGCAAAGGCGATTTAAAGCATGTCTCACTTCCTGGGAAAAAGGTGCTCAAAGATAAACTATTCCTTAAAACCTGAACTAAGGACTTCTAGAAGCAAAAATACTCTCTAAGTTTTATTTTAGTATAGCTGGATGTGCAGCTTGTTCCAACCACCAGGATGCTTTTAAGTGCATTCATGAGTAAAACCCACTTCCTTCATCCCTGGGACAATAGGGCAATAAATGCGAACATCTCTCCAGGGCCCTGCGTGGTCTGGAGCAGCATTACTCAACCTGCAAGCCAGACAGCAGCCAGGCCAAACGACATGCAGAAGAGCAAAAATGGGAGGAAATAACAAATATTAAATAAAATGCATAGCTTTTGGCCGGAATTTCCATCAGTGGGAATGTGACCATTACGGCTACGTTGCAGGAAACAGCTGGTGTTGTTCAAAGAGGGTAGGTGGCCAGGGCAGAAGCACACCCTTACCACCAGCAGCTAATCTGCAGTTCACACAACTAAGAGCAGCTGCGTGTGGCTTATGCCAGGGAAGATCAGCTTGAAGAGCAACCTGAGACCGTTGTTCCCCTTTCTGCTCAGGGTTCAACAATACCATTATGAAGTGCCTAATTCAAAGTCCTCTAAAGCCACAAGAAATGTTTCCTGCCTATCTGCTTGGACAAATTTTGGTTGTGGATGCATCCTGAAGGACGGAGTCTGAGCCATTTTCCTTGCCTCACCTGTGGCAGGCCTGTACAAGCTTTAAGTAACACTGTGTTTTTTAAGAGTAATTCAGTCTGATGGAGAAGCGTTATGGTAAAGCTGCCTCCTGCTCCTAAAATTTTCTCCATTATATTACTCATACTCTTTAAAATATTTTACCTATTAATTTTTCTGCTCTTTTTTTTTTTTTTTTGAGTGCTTGACAGTGCTGCCATGGGCTGTTCCCTCCATAGTGGAAATTAAGACACATACCAGCCCTGTGCCTTGAGAGCCAGCAATTGAGCTGTGCTTGAAGTAGGCTGGAGTGGGAGGCATCAGTCATGCCAAGAACCACCAGCCGGGAGGCTGCTGTGGGACAACATCTGGTACCACTGCAAGGAGCTAGGGGATGGAAAAGCCAGGGGTTTGTGCACATTGTCTCATCCTCTTTTTTTTTTTTTTTATTTTATTGTGCAGAACACATGAGGCATCAGAAACAAAGCACAGCAAGCAAACAAACAAACAAACAAACAAAACCCCCAAAGTGCTGGAAAACAGTACTCCTAATGGAAATCACATCTCAAATATTGAGGTGGGGTGGGGATGGATGGTTGGTCTCTCACAGTTGAAGAGAGGAAACGAACAGGTGAGGAGCCCGTGTCCTCCATCCCAGCTCTCCTGCCTGCAGCAGTGCAAGGGGAATGAAGGCAGCAAGGAAGGGTGCTCTGCCCACAGGGAGGTGGCACTGTGATGGCACCATAGGACTAGTCAGGGTCCCACAGGTTTCTGTAGGGCAGAACTGTGCATCCTTCAGCGCTCTCCTGGGATGCTGCAAGAGTCCTCTCAGCCTGAAATGGAGCTTGCTGTGGCGAATCACAAAGGGCAGAAGGTTCAGAGGAGGTCATGAGGCACTTGGGGGTAGACACCACAGGGCACTTGCTGCATTGCCCAACTCAGGAAATCCCTTTGGTGTTGTTTGCTGAAAGCTGGAAGAATATGTGAATGGAAGGATGACTCTTTTCTGGTCTATGCCTAATATGCTTTCCCTAAGCATTTCCTACCAGACAGAAAATGATTACTGGCGTAAACAAGCCACCAGCCTGATCTGGTGCACCTAATAACTTTTGACAACCGTAGAAAATAACAAGGGATGACAAGAAGGCATCCCGTCCCTTTCTGACCTGCAAGGCAGATCAGCTTATTTTCATACATCTTTCCCAGGGACCTTTGATCCCTTCCTACCATGAAGGAGAACTGGCCTCCAGCACCACCAGCCCTAGTGTCCTACCCCAGAAAATGACATCTGGCAATGGGATGTTGCTGCCAGAGGAATTCAGCCAACCTACACCCTCTTCCTGAGTTGCTCCCAGTAAATAAGGTGACCAGTAACAGGCTACAGCCCAAGGGATTAGATTTGGCAGGCTGTAAAATAGTCTTCAGAGTGTAGAGAGTGCAGCCCTGATTTCTCTCTTTTAGGACACCCTTCCAGTAAGGCAAGGAGCACAAGCTCTACAGACAAACTGATACTCCAAAAGAGTACAAGCGGCCAACAGATCCAGGCAAAAAGGCAATCACTTGGAAGTGATTTTTCTGTTCCCATGAGGACCTTGCTGGTCTTGGAAGCCCTTGGATTTCAGTCATTGTCTTTGGCAAATGGCAAAGCTCTTCCAGCAAGGTTTCATGTCTCTTCCAGACTTTTGGCTCCCCTTGTTTAAGATATTCCTCCTTAAAAGCAGTCTTTGCTTGTTGCTTCCCTTGTGCTGGATTCTCATGTTCTCCATTTCCATGTGGAAGAGATGTCAAGTGTCAATGGCTGTGCTGGAAGCAATCCTGCATCCTCACCAGCATGGAGCTCTTCTATATCCATCCCTCCTTTGTGGTATGGTCCTGTTTTCCAGATATTGTCTCAGGAAGGGGAGTCCTAATTCATTCCAAGAAATATAATCATAAATGCTGTTATTAAGTTGATAAGGCAGAATTGCCCAAAGACTCACAATCATATAACACCTCCCCCGCATCCAAGTATCATCTCTGCTCATGCTCAGGGCTTCTCTGGTAGTTGCAGCTTTTCCTACCTCAATTGAAAGCTGAAATGGGATATATCTGGAGGACAATTATCCCCGTCCTTCCTTAAAACTCATCCTTTACTATGTTTTCTAGACGGAATAAGCCATTGTTACTGGTACTTCAGTGTCATTCTGTCTGCTGAGAACCTTGCTCAACACATACTGTTATTCTTGCAGGTGAACATCTCTCCTGACGCTTTCTGCATTTCATTCACCTGTTAGTGTTGCCCGTTTACTGTAGAACACCTCCACCATGTAACAGGTCCACAGGCAACAGAGACTTCAACTTTTTGTGCTGTTGAAGGGTGCACAATGGTCAAAGTCATGACACTAAATTGTTTTAAACCACATGCTTTTTACAACATATCTGCACAGGTCTTTGCCCAAGAGTGGGGCATGTAGATGTCCCTGCCATCCACGCAATAGCATACAGTGTGGTGCCAGTAGGAGCAAACTCCAAGGCTGCGTGGGAGAGGAATGGGTAGTAGCAGGGGCCTGAATCAGCAGGTTCTACTGTTGTGTCTTTCAGTTCTGCTTGTGGCTCTGTAGTGATGCTAGGGGCTATCCTTTCTCAGCCAAGAAGAGCTGACAGCCCTTTGGGAGAAGCTTCTATCAGTAGATCTGGCCTCTGACAGATTTTCTGTGAAGAAAATATAAATACCTTGGACCGGATTGTCACAGCAGTGCATAGCACGTGAGCAAGACCCTGCCCAAGCTTTACTGCCCCACTTGAAGCTCTTTTGAGATGCATCTGTATCTTGGGTGTGAAAAGCAAGGTCTATGCATATGATGTGTCTCTGGGGAATGCATGTCCTGGGAGGAGGCAGAGACCAGCAAGAATCATGGCTCCACCGCTGTCATTCCCTGTGGAGCTGCTGGAGACGTGTGCCGGTCAGACCCGGTTATTGTTGGCCATCGAGTGCCCCTCCATGGGAAAATGGTGCTTCGATACCATGGATGTGGTCTGCAGGAATGTGTCAGTTCTCACAGTGTTTTCAAAGAAGGTACAAGTCTTTCCAGCTTACTGAAACATTTGTTTGACTTTTATAACACCGTATAAAAGCCTTAAAGTTTTGTCTATTAAATTGCCATGCCATAATATTATGACGGGTCATAGCATAATAGTCTTACTGTTTTGACTCTAAAGCATGCTATGACATGGGTCAAGCTGATGAAATAAAAATGAAATTAATGTTTTGTTTTGACAAGATTGTGTTTCTGTTTCATTTGTTTGATAAAGTCAAAACAAAAATGTCAGCCGGATTTTTCCAAAGGGCAGTCTCAAAATTACATTCTCTCATTCAGGTGTGGATTTTGAATGGGCACCGTAACCTTGTTTTGTGCTCAGATCATAGTGGGCAAGTTGTGCATGGATAGCACCTTGGAGTAACAGTTCAGTCCCTGATTTGAGGATTCTATTTGTCTCTTTATCAACTTTAGCAAAGAACATTTTGCAAAAATACAGTCTTGACCTCTGGGTCCAGTGTCATACTTTGAACGGTGCCATCTTCTGCTGTTGTAGTTCCCAGGCGCCCACCCCTTCTCTTTAGCCAGCTGGAACCCACTCCAGAAACAAGCTGAGAAGAAAGAGCTCCTGAAAAACTGAGCTTTGTGACCTGCTGGGTCAGGAAACCTCCAAAATGTGGAAAAAAACTGTCCTAGAATAGCAGGGTCTCTGTAAGAGGACAGTGGTGCAGACGTGCTCTGTGTGGCTGCAAGCCTGGTCCATCCCTTATTCATGCGGCACCCAGAACTCACAATCTCTTAATCCTATTCCTAGCCCTTGCTGCTCACACATGACGTTAGGCAAGTGTCTGTGCCCCCCCTCCCCATCTTTGTCTAGTTGGACTGAAGTGTCTCCGAGACTGAGACTTAATTACTTTGTGTACAAAGCACCTGGAGCATCGTGGGGGTCTCGATCTCTGCTTCTGGTGACTAGTAATGTATCCTTTCTATTGTGCAGTTTTCTACTCTGAATATTGGCTTTCATGGTAATATATTTATTTCCCTTGTTTATTCCATCTCTTTTTTTTTCCCCCAGGGTTTCCCTTTGTTTGCCTGGTTGTGCTCTGATGCACAGGTATTTATCTAAGTGGGGTCTGCTCTATTTGTACCAGCGCAGGTGGCATGTAAGATGCAAACATCAGACACCTCTTTACACATCCCCAGGTTTCTTGGGTGATTGATTAATAGCTTTCTCCCTTATCAGCTTTTCTTTCTCATAACTGGGGGTCAGCTTGTATGGGCTAACACCTTCAAGGAGGCCCTATTTCCTATATACATCAGCTTTACTGACTTCTTATTATCTCAGCCCTATCTGAACCTTTGTTCAATTCAAGAGGTAATTAAACTCAAAGCCAAAGCAAATGTCAGGGTGATAATGAGACAGATAAGATGAAAAAATCTTTTTTTTTTTTTAAAGACCTGACACATACCTGAAGTGCCTGTTGGCCCACAGCCAGTGGAAAGTTTCCTTTCTCGCCCGGATACAGTCAGAAAAGTGACCATGTAAAAAATGGCACCACCTCCCTCCAGGTGTGTGCTGCTAAGAACAGCACCTACCTGGCAAAGCACTCGAGCATATAAGTATTTGCTCTGAAATGGTTTGCTCGTGTGCTTAAATTTAAGCATGTGCTTAAGTGTTTTGTTCAACCAGGGCCTCAATCCAATGCAGCTCGAGTGGGTGTAATCCGGCGGGTGCAATTCCATTCATTTCAGTAATGTCACTGGGAGCCCTGGCCCAGAGTGACTCCGGGCTGTATCCGCTGCCTTCATTCTGCTACTCCTGCCCAAAGTCCAAGGTGGGTGCTGGACCTTGCCATGCTGCCCAGTTTGCAGAAGAGTTCAGAAATTATGTGGTAGCTCCTTTGGGCTGCACAGTGCCATGCATCACCTGCTAGGATCCTCCTCTCTCTGGGTCCTTTTGGGCTGGAAGGATGGCCATGCCCTCTGCTGATCCATGCTCTGGGCTAAATTTTTCTCAGCAAGAGCCCCCAGTGCACAGGAACCTGTTGAGTTTTGGGGGAGATTGTGGAGGAGATATAGCCTCTCCCTGCATCACGGGCTGTCTGTGCTCCCTTTCGCCTTTCTGCATTGAACGAGTTTATAATCTGAAGCAGACCCATAGTGTAATTACCAGGGGTTGGGGTGGAGAAGCCACTAAGCAAAAAGAGCTGGAGTTTTCCTAGGGAGCTTCAAAGCTCTCCGCAAACAGGAGAGCCTGTGAAGGATACACGTGTTGCTGGCTAGGCAGCCCCTGATAGTTAAAGTTTTACTTAAGCCCATGTGTTTTTCCACTGGGTATTTTTATCCTCTGAAGTCCACTGTACTTGTCTACGTACAGTAAACACATCCCTGTTGTTCTCTCACACGTGTTTGCTTTGCAGCTGGGGGAGCGCAGCTCACATGCAGGCTGTTGGTTGCTGGCTGAGTAAGTGAAAACCAAAGCACCCCAGAAGCTCCACTGTCTCCTGCCTCTCCTTGCTGGCCCATCTCCTCCCATGGCCTTCCAGCCTTTGAACCCTGCTCACTGCCTCCCTCCCAGGGCAGGGCACCTGAGACCCAAGCCCTCCTCAGCATCCGTTCTGCTGTGTGATTCCCATTTGCTCTGTAGCCTCACCAGCAGCATTTAGCTCTTCTCTCCCACTCCCAAACCTGCCAAGAAAAAGCAGTTGTCCTGATAAGCCTCTCATGGGGTGGGGGAGAAGCAGATTTATTATCTTGTATCTGAGTGCTGAGGAGCAGAGGCGGGAAGAGAAACGTCTCCATGTTGAGGTGATGCAAGGAGCCCATGATGAAGTCAGGAGCTGAAGACAGTGTCCTCTGCATCAGTGCAGGACTCACATGTGGTCTTTCAGCAGCTCTTCCACCTTCAGTGTTTTGAGGCGAGTGCTAGTCGCCAACGTGGTGATTCCACAGGGCTCTGCAACTTGAAGGAAGACATTGAAAGTGATAACGCCAACATCATAGAATCATAGAATCATAGAATCATAGAATCATAGAATCATCATAGAATCATAGAATCATAGAACGCTTTGGGTTGGAAGGGACCTTTAGAGGTCATCTAGTCCAACCCCCCTGCAGTGAGCAGGGACATCTTCAACTAGATCAGGTTGCTCAGAGCCCTGTCCAACCTGACCTTGAATGTTTCCAGGGATGGGGCCTCCACTACCTCTCTGGGCAACCCATTCCAGTGCTTCACCACCCTCACTCTAAAACATTTCTTCCTCATATCTAGCCTAAATCTCCCCTCCTTTAGTTTAAAACCATTACCCCTTGTCCTGTCACCACAGGCCTTGCTAAAAAGACTGTCCCCATCTTTCCTATAGGCCCCCTTTAAGTACTGAAAGGCCGCAATAAGGTCTCCCCGCAGCCTTCTCTTCTCCAGGCTGAACAGCCCCAACTCTCTCAGCCTGTCCTCGTAGGAGAGGTGCTCCAGCCCTTGGATCATTTTTGTGGCCCTCCTCTGGACTCGCTCCAACAGGTCCATGTCCTTCTTGTGCTGAGGGCTCCAGAGCTGGACAAGTAATCAAGTAATTCTGTAAGCAGCGGAATGTATTAGTCTCTCTCCCATTATTGTCCATTGTGGAGTCTGATTGTTCACAATATGTCCAAGCTTCTCCCAGAACCTTTCCTCTGAGAAAGATGAGCAATTTTAGTCTCTCTCCCTTAACTAGATGCCAATTTTTACAAAGCAGGTAGAAATTCAAGATCTCTTGAAGTTCCTGCTCCTTTGCTGATGCGTTCAGAAGCTGGGAGGGTGTGGGGATGCTGGGCACCACAGTTGCATGAACCTTGTTCCATCAGGATAGCAGGCTAAAAATTACTTTTATGAAGCTCTGAAAATAAGCAAACAAATAGCGAGCAAATGAAGGAACTGGCTGGGAGAAGTCAAGTTCAGCAAGAGGTGCTGCTGTTACAGCCACACTTCACCCTGTGAGCAGGCTTTGTGCTTTGGGTGAGGCTTTGGTCTGTCTAAATAACTGGTTGTCTCCTGCCCAGCATTTGTGTCCGGGCAGTTTTTGACTGGAAACCGGTACGTTACAGCTGCGGATGCTTCTCTCCTGCTGTAATATGAATTATAATAATTTTTAAAATGCTCTAAAAATAACACTTTATGCCCTCAGCCATCCATTATTTGTTGACTGACTCACTTTGGAAAACAGATAGAAGAGAAAAGTAGAGTTTAATATGAAGACATGAGGAAAGATCAATGCCATTTTGCATACACATCGCGAATATGTATTTGATTGTATTAGATTATACATATTAGGTGGAATACATAAAGGTTCTATAAAGCACCTATCAGAAAGGGTACAGATCCCAGACTAGCTTCTTTTGAAACTGTTATCACATACTTATTACTTATAAGGATAAGCTCTTTTTTTAAACAGTTTTAAAAAAGAACTGTGGTCAAATAAAAAAGAATCACCCCTTCAAATAAACAACTAAGCCCACACATTCAGCAGATGTGGTTCTCATCACGTCTGGGAAAATACTAGAGAAGCAAAACAAAATTTGCCCTGACGTTTGCTGCCTGAAACCTCCCTGCACGTGGAATGAAAGGCAAGCAGGCTTCACCCATAGAGGTGGAAAAGCCCTTCCCTGCTGTCTGTCTTTGGATGGGTTGACCAAGGGATTGCTTGACTCTCACAGGTGTGCTGATAGGCAGTGTGTCCTACCTGAAGGAAGCTCCTCTTGTAGAGAAGAAGGTGAGGGGGTCCTTCCCCGCTCCCTGCATCTTGCTCCCACCCAGAACAGATCCTGGAGCTCCTGAGGTCACGGCACAAACCATAGCCTTCCTGGGGTGGTGACTCACTGCAAGACATTACATGCTGACAGGCAAAGCCAACAAATGCCACCCTGGGAAAGACGTGTGGATGTGTGGTGGGTGGTGGACAACAAGCAGACCACCTCCCTCTGGAGGCAAGAGCGGGGCAGTTGGCCGCGGGGGTGTGGGGTGGCTGCAGTGCTTTGAACACCACAAGGACATTCGGATGGTCCCGAGGGCAAAGATGCCCACTCACTGCCATAACCAGGGGCTCTGCAGAGATGGGTAAAATGTCTCTCTGGGCTTAGGACTTGTCTTTCACCAAATGCCAAAGCCCAGACAGGAAAACCTCATTATTCTTCCGTGAACATGTTTCATGGCTGCTGCTGCAGCTGGGGAGGTTCCTGAGCAGCGGGCGTATCACTACAAAGCTCTCCTCCTCCTAGCTCCAGGTTTTATCCTGTTTCCAGCCCCTGTGCAATGGGTCAAAAATGATAAACCAGCCGGAAGTCATGTCTGTTCGGTGCGTTCCCTTGCTCCTAGACCCTGCCCAGCGTGATGCTGGGAGGGTGTCCCCCAGGATGGTTGGACCGAGTTCATTCTTGGCATCAGGGAGCTATACATGAGGGTTGTCTGGCCCAAGCAAGTGACAGCCCCCAACAGAGGCTGTGGAAACAGGAGAGCTGAAGGCTGTGGAGAAGACCTGAGTAACATGAAGGCCAAAAAGTAAAACTTACTGTAACTCCTCCTCCCTTTTGCTGCTTTTCTCAGTCATAAAAACTCAGCAGGGGATGTTTAAAATGCCAGTCATGTAATTACTTGTTCAGTTTGCTGTGGCTGATATAAGATTTCAGCAGAGTAATGGGATCCAGCTCATACTGCTGCAGTGTGTGTACACAGCGCAGGGGAAGGGGAATTGCACCTCTGCTCATAAAAGTTCTCATCAGGGCACTCAGACCGAGATGAGCTGGCAGGGTCCCACAAACGTGGGTGACTCTTCCATTGCAGTCCTCGCACAGAGGCCACAGAAGTACAAGAAATTATCTGCTTGCTGAGGAATCAGGAACTGAAGAGGGAGACAACCAGCTGCTTACACCCGGTATTGCAAAATTGGAGGTAGTGGACTGCTGCTGGGTTTTGTGGAGTATTTCATGGCCACGTACGCAGCCTTTTCAGCATGGGACCACCCATTTTTAGGTGCGGGTGAGATGCTGAGGACCAGATTGTGAAAGGTGCCCTTGCCTTTTCCTGGGAATATAGAAATTTGTGCGTATGTACAGGGGAGGTTAGCTGCGAGCACCAGGAGATCTGGTCACGCAGCTGCTGGTACGTGCAGGCAAAAATGAAGATGTAAATTTCTGCAGCAGTGAAAATGGTGGGATCAACATGCGGCTGAAAAACGGAGACAGGCAGCATGCCTGTGACATCCACAGCTTGGAAGTTATAAGCAGAATGAGACACTGCATGGAATCTGCCATTCACCTGATGTGCTGCCAAAAGCGGTATTAAAAAACAGCATAGGCTCAAACATGCTACAGGGCTTGGGATCAGATTTTTCTAGGTTCTCGTGGAAAATCAAACCAGCATTAGTTTGATTTTCCAGCCCATCTAGGGTTTGGTAAAGGAAGCATTTTCCATGGCTCTGTTCTCTGGCCAAGAGCAGAACGACAGATGTGTGAAGCTGTGGAGCAGCTTCCAAGGTATCTCCCAAACACAGCATCCTGCTCTCAGCCCTTAGCAGAGACATTGCTTCATTTCCCTCCCGTTGCTGGACTCTGGAAGGAGTGTCCCTTCAGGCCTCTTTCTAAGACTGCAGAAAAGAGCTTGAGTAAAGAAGTAGGCAGTGCATAAGCCCCTGCATTTTACTTTCTGTTGGTATATTGGGCCAAATCTCAGCTGTTCAGTAATAAAAGGTGGTCCCTTAGCATGGAAGAGGCAGGGTGGGGTGAGGAGGAGTGTAGAGAAAAGGCTGATCTAAGGGAATGTAAGAAGTTTTTAAGCCCTTCTTCCCTCATCTTGCTTAGACGCCCTTATTTTTCTTGTAATGGGACGCATGTCTTGCCTGGTTTCAAGTGCTCCAAAGTCTGGCACATCATCTCCATGCTGCTCTCACTTTAACAGGGGGCACTTTGCAGCTTCAGTTTCACTTCTCTTTGGGTGAGTCAGTCCCTTTCACCAAGATCTTTTATTTATGATCATCCTGTCAAAGAGACAGAAAATAGAAATCTATTTCAATAACTGCAGAGAAATTTCCTTCCTGAGAGCTCTGAGCCTGGAAACTTGGGTGAGGCTGCACTGACAAAAGTCGTGTTCTCCAGGGCTACAAAAGTCTTCTTCTCCAGGGCTGAGCTCCCAAATCAGCTGCTGTTGCTTATGGCTTTGGGGAGAGGAAACACCACTTCACCCTTCTGCTCCCATAGCTCCGTATCCTTGCAACTGGTTTGGTTTTCATTTTTTTGACAGTGGTAAAAGCTATTGATCTCTTAGGCTGAATTGGTAGGATTGGTTCATTTGTGCATTCGGTGTCTCAGCAGAGGCATTAGGCTTGGTCCTTGGGAAAATGAGGAACGGAAGTCTTTTCCTCTCTGCGGCAGCAAGAAAGAGCTCAGAGAAGATGTGGAAGAGCCCATGGCAGTGCATCTGTGATCTCCCATGTGCTGGGGTGTCATATGCATGGACCAGGAAGCCCCAGAACTGCCAGAGAGAAGTATGAGGAGGGAGTTCCTCAGTCTCCTTTAACCTGGAGTGTGAGGGGGCACTGGAAACCTGAAAATATTTTCTGCCTTTAAAGTCATACCAGGACCTACTGTAGTGGCTTGCAGTGGCACACTATCCACGTGCTGGTCCCTGTTGCTATCCAAGACAGTTTCCTGTAAGGGAAACAAACCTTGCTCTTAAAGCCTTGGGGGTGAACTGGGCAGCCAGACTCTTCCTGGACCGTGGACTTGGACCTGCTGTTAATACAGCCTCAGAATCCATCTCAGTCACTGCCAGAGGATGTCACTTCTGGCTCAAGCCTACAGGGATGTTGCTGAAGCCAGCATTATCCTGCCAGATTTTTTTCTTTTGTTTGTTATTTTCTCCAATAACAAGAAACTTTTGAGGAAAGATTTCTCCCTTTTCCACTCCTTGGGAGTTTGGTAACTAGCCACAATGCCAAGTCAGCAACCATATTTGCACAACCTAACCAGAACCACTGGCTAAACACATTCAAAGAGAGAACTGAGGGGATTTACTTCTGTTCATTCCTGGATCCTCTCTGCAAGAAATGTAGGAGTGAACCCTCCTAGCCAGACCTATGGTTCTGCCAGCTCATCATCATCCCAATAGAGACCAATACAGATGTTTTACAGGAAGGAATTATTTTCTTCAGCAAACCCATTAAGAAGACTTTGGCTTGAGCTCTGAAGGTTTCCTTCCATCCTTTCTGTGCCTCTTAGATGCCTGTGTTCTTTGCCTAACAGATATAGTGGTGAATCCTGGGGAGAGGTAAACAGAAGAGATACAGACTCTGAAGCCCAGAGCTTGTTTGTCTGGTGTCTGTTTAAATGCCATACAACAAAGCTTTATTAGCACAAAGCAGCAAGGTCTGCATGTGGCCAGAAGTCTCTCCTGCCTGTTGTCTCTGCGTAGCCCATGTACTCACTCCTTATCCCTGGTTTATACAGCTGGTCTGAGGACCACCCCAGGTAACAAAGAAAACATCAGCTCTTGAAAGATCTGCTGGGAATAGGAAGATGTCGTACTATTTACCCGGTTGGATTTATGCATGTGTGTGTGTGTTTAACAAGGAGCCCGGTGCCTGCTGGACTCCTGAGGCTGGAATTTATACAGGCCAGCATTTGGCTGCTGCAGTTTATCTTGAAAGCAAGAATAATAAACTCAGCTGACAGGATGATGTATGCAAAGCATCTTCTCCTCCCATGGCGTGTGGTAGAGGTGTCTGGTTTGCAGGGAGTCCTATTATTAAGTGATTAGCCTTGCAACATTATCAATATCAGATTGCTTAAGGGCTTTGGGGGATCAGCGATACAGTAGGACCTGATGTCCATCCATCACGGTGACAGTCAGATACAGATGGTGGTGCGAGAGCATTACCTGCGTAGGTGAAACAGATGCGTGGGTTTGTCACGTGAAGGCTCTCAGAGATATTTGCAAAAGAAAACAAAGCTGTGCCTCCGATATCGTTAGCTCCATTATGAGATAACTTCTGCTACGTTGTTTTAATGGCCCTCTTTGTCTCTTCCTTGCTTGTCCTGTTACTGGCTCTCATTCAGCAAGAACAAAACCAAAAACATCCCAAGCACCACTGAATATGGTATTTTCTTGACTTTTCAGGCAAGGCTGATTTCTTCACCCCTAATTAAGTTTCAGCATCCAGGCAGCTTCAGTCTCCTCTTTGTGCTTCTGCCAGTTCAGATGGTAACTCTGGGATCTTAGGAAGTCTGGGTCTTTGGATCTTTTTTCGTCACCCAAAAGGATGCTGAAAAGACCATAAAAAACCCAACAGCTTGCCATACTGGATAAGTTTCACCCTGAATAATCATCAAGGCCCACATCTTCAAAGGCAGATCGAGTACTTCAGAGGATCTGACCGTAACTACTTAAATTGCATCCTGCTCACATCATAAATAATGCTTACCCATTTTATAATGCAAAAATCTCTTCACGGCCACACCTCACCGTACATGTTTCCTCTTGTTGATACTTTTTATCTTACCCTAGCTGTGACACCAAAATCCCCTAGGTAAGGGCCTGCTATTGCAGTTCGTTATATAAATTTACAGCGCTGTATACATGAGTGATTACAGTGGATTGTATATCTGTGGGAATTATTCCTCTCCAAAGTGCAACCGCTCCCCTGACACAGGATGACTCTCAGGAGAGGAAACATCAGGACAAGTACAATCAGCCCAGGCTGGTGCTTGTAAGAAAATTTGGGTCTAATCCATCATGTCGACATGGAGTGGGCTGGAGTCTAGTTTCTAAAGCCTTTCTAATTTCTTTACTTCCCAGTAAGTCTTCAGAGTCCTGTGGGACTTACGAAGATTTGATGATATGTTCCTGGGAGGTAGAGCTTTCTAATCCTGTGATTTGGACATGTAAGCAGACCCTTCCCTGATCCCACCCTCAAAAGTGAAGAGGGAAATAGTTGCAAAGAATCCAGGCCCCTCCTGACTAAAATGCTTGTGGGCTGTCTGGCTGTGCAGCCATGCTCTGCAGGAAAGCAGAAGGCCAAGTCTCTCTAAGCATTGCTTTGGAGCTTGGAGCAGCGTTTCAGAGGCTTGCAGAAATTCATAAAGCAGTTGTGGAGGGAGGCAGGTAGAGTGAACATGGGGGAGACCACAGCCTTACTGAAACTGCTCTGGTAGGGGAAGGCTTGAAAACCTGGACACTGACCCCCTCTTCACGAGGGCATTTTCACCCAAACAGTGACAGTGGCTTTCTTCTTCCTGGCATCTAACACCCCTCTAAGTGGGCATGCTGGCTTGCTCCTTTATGTGGATCCCTTGCTGTCCTTCTAAAGTCAGGGCACTGCTTTGGCTTGTCCAGGACTTCATTATCCATAGATACTGTTCGGGTATGGAAACTTTGCTGCAGCTACAAGAAGACACTGCTATCTAACGTAGGATATTACATTGCCTGGCAAACTAGAAGGCCAGTTCAGGTATCTGAAATCCCATGCTCCCTGCGTTGTTTCCCATTTCTCAAACATGTGGGAGCTCCTACAGCATCAGCTTGCCTCTACCTAGGAGGACATATTTTTGGGGAAACAGGACCTGGTCCTCTGAGGTCAGTGGAAAGTCACCCATCGGTTCTAACAGGCTCTGAAGTGGGTCCTGGAGGGGCATCGTAGAACTCAGTGATGTTACCCAGATCCTTCATTTGCATTTTGTCTTGTCCTCTGTTTCCTGTTATCTGTTTTCCCTCCTGAGTGTGGAGACAGATTTACCCTAGCAATTTACAAAACAACTTCTGCCCTCTTTGGTGAAATCACTTCTATTATTTCTTCATCCCCTGACTTCCTTTGCACAAAAACCACCTTTGCTTTTCCTTCAGCATGTTTCCTCCTAAACCACCCAAGTCTCAAACCATCATTTTCAAACAACCAGCTCCACAAGCAAGTCACAGTGTTGTTTTTTCCATAATAAACTCCAAAGAGCAAAAGTTGGTTGGTGGGGCAGGAGCAGCACCACTTCCCTGTTGGTCTGGCTTTTGTGCCATCATGTATCATATTCGACTGGTCCCGAGTGTGGCATCACACACCCCACGCTGCGCACCCTGCACCCCACAGAGCAGGAGAATGGAGCTGAACTCCCAGCGGCAAAGTTTTATCTGAGCTTTCAAATCTTCTTTTGCAGTGTGGGCAGCTTGGAGCAGATTGGATCCTAATGGACTGTGAGGCCAATTTGAGCTTGCTAACTGCCTTTGTAATGATAAGAAATGAGCTGGGACAGAGAGGAGCAAAATGCTTTGGAATATATATTTAATTCTCTGCTAACGCTTCTGTGGAAGAGCCAAAACGGATATCACTGTCACTCAAATTTTTCTCTTGTCATTTAGTTTCTTGTCCCTGCCCCACAAGGCCACGCTCGCAGTGAGCGTGCAAGCGTGCCACTCCGCTGACCTCGGTGGAGATACGCTAGCAGGCGCCGAGCAGGGCTGGGGGCCAACGCTTTCCACGGGGCACGCCTCTTGTGCGGCAGCTGGGGATTTGGGCTGACATTGCTGGCTTCATTCAGTGAAGAGAAGCCACTTCACAGAGCCAGCTGGAGATAGCTGAAAGACCTCCCCGGGCCATGGAGGACATGCAGCAGTGTCCCATGAGCAGGCGGTGCAGCAGAGACCGTGTCCATGGCATGGTCTGCACCATGTCTGCTCTCTGTGGGCAGCAGAAATGAAACTTTGCTCCTTGTGCCTATATGAGATAATCTTCGTGAATATAGCACAAGGGAGGGCTCTGGGATTTAAACAGAGGCATTTTGATAACAGAACACAGGGCTATGCCCACCAAGTGAAAATTTCACTGTAGGGTTAGTCAAGCTGAAGGGACCTCATGCTGCTAGGAGCCCAGATCCCACAGCATGTGGTCACCCAAGGGAGCAGGCAGTGGCTGCAGCCAAAACATGGAGAAAAGTGTCGTGTGTTTGGAGGGAAAAGAGAGGATGAGAAACCTATAGGAGGAGATCTGTGAAGCAGGGCTGATAGCTGTATTACCCAGTGTCTAGGTGGAGCAGCTGCAGGGAGAAGGAGGAGAAAGGGAATATAGCATTATGTCCTGAAAAACACCTCTCACTGCCACTAGTCTGTTCTGATTTGACTCTCTGGCATTGCAGTCAGGGAATGGGATTTTTCCTCGCAAAGGGTCACGATGTGCCTGGTGATGAGGCAGTGATTTTTCACTCTTCTGAATTTTTCTTCCCTCTTTCCACCATGACTTTTTCAGCATCTTGATCACCACATTATAGTCAGGGTAAGTGGGACCATGCACATCCAGAAGTGTATTACCTGCTGGCAGCAGGCTGAAGGGCTCCTCTGCTCGGACGAATGGAGCAGATGGGTGCAGAATAGTGTTCACAGTTCGAGGTCTCAGCCTGGCTGGCCATAAGGTGCGTGACTGCAGCAAGAGCACAGGACTAGCATCCTCATTTGCCAGCATTACCCATTCCAGTTGTTCTGAGGATTAAGAAGAAAAAAATTCCTGTAGCTTCCTGTTTCTCCTACCCCAATGGCTTGATCTTGCACATTTGGAAATACTTTCCCCTCTTGGAGCTGATTTAGCGTGCTGGACTGCTCCTGCAAGTGCCAACACAGTGTGGGGAGAAACAGGTAAGCACAAAGGAATGGAAAGATGTTGTCTCCTCTCCTAGCTGGATTCTAATTCTCCCTTGGCCTAGACATCCTTGGTAGCATCAAGGTTTTGGAGATCTCCTCTGGAAACCCAGTAGAAGACATGCAGGATTGCTTTACCCAGACTGATCCACATCCAAATAAATTAGTGAGTGTTAAAAACATCTTGGAAAATGCTATTCTGAGCCCTCTTGATGCATTCAATAGCTCCAGAATATATTTGTAGTGTTCTGGGGTCATGGAAACAACATTCTTTCCTTAAGCTTTTGGGTGTGCTGGATATTGTGGGTCCATGCTGTGCAGACAGCAAGCACAGATGGTGCTAGATATACCATTGATCTCCATGGAGTGCCAGTGACCACCAGCTGCACAGTCAGGGAGGTGGAGAACCAGCTGATGGCCTCCAATCATTTCTGCTAGTCTGCTGTTGTCTTACAGACGTCTAGCAGAAACTCAGGGCAGAAACCACCTCTTGGTGCCCATCTTGTTCTTACAAGGAAACCTCTCTTAAACAGGTGCTTTCCCATCTCCATCATCGGAGAGACACTCGAAAAATTGGACTTAACTTGCTGGAAGAGTTGAAAATCAGTAACTTGAACTCCTACTGCTCTTGCATCTTTCAGATAAGGGGTTGTCTGTGGACAGCCTAGTGCTGAAGAACCTGAATGGCATCTTGGATTCTGTTCTGTTCTTCTCTTGCCACCTCTGCCTTCTTCACAATAATTATTTAATGCAAGACACATTCCCAGTGGTGGAGCAAAGGATGGGGTCCAGGGTTTCAATCCCTCCAGGCCTGCTCTCCTGTCTAGCAGGCAGACTAGCCTAAGGCTTGGCAGCTGGGTTCCCCTCCAGGCATTGGAAGGCATTGAGCCTTCCCGTGGTAGGCAGACAACCAAACGCAGGTGTCTGCCTTGCAAACATCAGTGTTACAAACATCAGATTGTAATATGGGCAGCCTCCCCTCCCGGTTGTTCTTTTGAATGAACTGGTTGTGGCGTTTGTGCTTTGTGCAGGAGTGAATGGCAAGTGCTTGGGTCCATCCCCTAGGCTGGGACATTCGGCGTCCTTCCTCAGCAGGTGAGCAAATGCATAACCGAGGCAAAATTTTGGTGACCCCTGACTCACTGTCCCTGTCCTCTGAAACCAGGCACTCAGGGCAGTGCCACTCCTGCACCTCGCTGCCTCTTGCTCTGCGTGAATCAGTGGCTGGATGCCTCCTCAGTGACCTTTTGAAGATGGCCACTTTTCCACCATCTGTGCAAACACCAGAAGTCCCTCTCCTCTCACAGAGGATCCCAAGGAGAAGCTACCCATCTCCTGTCTAATCCCAACTCCTCTTCTGACTCTCTGCATCTTTTCTGCATGGCTCTACATTCTTGCTGAGCATAAGAGGTTTCCTGTACATGCAGGGTGGCTGGGGTGAGCTCATTCCCCACTTCCCTTCCTTGGCCAGGGTTGGCCTGTTGCTTCTAGCTGCTTACAGTGCTGTAGCTGATAGGACGCCTCCAGCACACTTTCTCCTTGCAAGCCTGCAGCTCCTTTGCTTGGAGGCAAGCAAGGGAAGTCACACAGTCATAGTGTGAACATTTGAAAAACATTTATAGAAAAGGGAGGGAAAAGCAAGTCAGTATCAATAAATTACAGAAAAAGAGAACATCTGCACTAAATTATTGCAAACTCAAGTGAGAGTGGAAAGCTAAATAAATAAAGGGGAAATCATGCTAAGGAAGAAGATGAGTAATAGAAAAATTCTCCTTCAAAGTGCCACCAGTTAGCCTTTTTGCACAGTACTATATACAAACAAACCTAATGGAGATATAACAGGGGTCAGAAAGCTTGATGCAGCTGTCTAACAGCTGTCTTCCCTGTTTATTCTGTCCCTTCCGACTCTACATTATCTTACGGCCTGGCTAGTGCAATGCAAAGAGAGGGAGCCTGAGGGTTGGGCCCCATCAAGGTGTCCAGGGGATGAACTAGCTGAAGGCAGAGGTCCTGTGCAGGCAAGGATGATGAGGTAGGTACCCACACACAGCAGGGAATTAGGAATAGTCCTGGTGAAACCATGTGGCAGGCAGGACATTTGAATGGCCAAGGAGCTCAGCAGCTCCTGGCCTGTGAATAAAACACTTTTTTTGTTGTTGTTCTTCTAGTTCTGTTGCCATGTCTGCTCCCAATTGGTTGTGATGGGGGACAGAGGTGGACAAGGTGACTTTCGAGGGTCCTTCCCGGGTATGTGACTCTGTGATGTCTCATATATTCCCTTTAGTCGGGGATGTGCCAGCACAAGAAGTTCAAGTTGACATAGGTACCAACGGCAGAGGGGTTCAAAATGCGATAGAGCGCTTCTCTCTGTCCTAAAGCAGGATCAGCTGTACCATTCCTGATAGAGGTATCTGTTTATTGGTCCTAAAGACCTTCTGATAAGGCTATTCCAAATCTTCCTCAAGCAACCTATTAATATACTTGCTACTGGAAAACTTTTTTGAATGCCTACGTTGCTTTTCCTGTAGCAATGGAAAACCACAGATTTGCTATGTCTGTACAACTAAAACAGTAGATCCCCTTTTACTTTGCAACAGCCATCTACATATTGAAAGTATGTTATGGTTTCTCCTTCAGTCTTTTCTCCCTTAAACTATCCTGATTCTTTTACTCTTTTTTCAAAGACTGCATTTTCTACATTTCTGGCAGTTCTTGTTCTTCACTTTTGTGGAAGTGCATGCCTTGAGCTTAAGGAATAGTATTTCAGTGAAGGCCTTCCCACTACTAAGTAGAGCGCAATATCACTTTTCATGGTGTGCAGGCTTGAATTCCTGTTTGTACACTTCCATGTGATAATTTGCCTTTTCCACACCACCCTGTCATTGCTGTTTCAGGTTCAGCTGACCCACAAATCCTTTTCCCAGACACTCCTTTCTAACCAATATGTCTTTCTGCATTTTTAGCATTGTAAAATTTACTACCTGTGCAATCTCCAGAGTCTACCTGAACTTAATCCCTTGATCTTGCTCTGTCATCCCATCCACCTTTTTCAGACTATTTCTTCAACCTCTTAAGATCATTGTGGAACCAGACGTTTTGCTAAGATGCATGGTAACACAAGAGCTTTTCCTCTGTGCGTAAAGTCTTGTTTTCCTAAGTAAGGAAAGACTGTTCTTTCCCTACTCCAGCCTTAAATCTTACCTCTTTTTCATTGGTATTAACTGTGCTAAATGCATCCTCACATTTGACCATTTTAGATGAAAAAAAAAAAAGACATTAAACACTTTGATCTGCTCATTGTAATCTCCCCATTGTCTTCTCTCTTCACAGAGCAGTGAGCTAACATTTTCCTCCATCTTCCTTTTAATGAACGATTTAATTCTGTTACCTTTGGTGTTTCTTGCTAATTTAATTCTAATTTTCCTGACCTTGTTTTACATGGCTATGTTCATACTCATCCTTAGACATCTGGTTTTGTTTCTACTTGTTGTGGTTCCTTTTTGTCTTTGAGGTCAATGAAGAGAAGTCAGTGTCTTTTCCATTTCTGGTCTTTCTTCTGCATCTGCACTTCTGCCTTCAGCATTGTTTCTTTGGGGAACTACTAACTCTCTCCAAGTCCTTCTTTTCTTGGTGGTTTCCCACAAGATATTATGTGTCAGTTTCCCAAGGTTATTGAGGTCTGCCTGTCTGAAACCCATTGGGTTGTTTTTTCTTCTCTTCTCCTGACTTGCCTTTCCAAGAACCACGAAATCTACCTTTTCCCACCCACGTTGCCTTCCACCTTCCCTTTCTTACACTGCTTCTCCCTCATGCTGAGACTCAAACCCACAGGACCTTTTCCTTTACTTCCTTTCTGGGTCTTCTGAATCTAAACAAAAGTTGTGATACACCTATGCCATAAAGGTGCTGGAGAGTTTGTATGCTGCTGAATAATTTTTTTCAACAAATGTCACTAAATGTAGCTAAAATCTTCCACTTCCCACAAGACCTGTGCTTCAGATGTCTCTGTTAGTTGCTCCCAAAGAGCTTCGTACATCTTATCTTCATGGGTGGATGGCCTTTAATAGACTCCAATAAACTCTGGACAATGGTATCTTCTTTCCACCTTTGCAGACTTTCAGCAAGGCTAACTCCATCCATCTTCTGGATTTCAGAACAAGCTTATACATACTAGGCTCACAAAGTGATACCACTTTTCTCTCGCTGCTGTCCATTCTTCTTGAACAAGCAGTATCCTTGTCTGTTAGCATTCCAGTCATATGAGTGGTTCAACCATGTCTCTATTATTTCAGCGAAGCTGTGATCTTGATCCTATCTATATTAAAACTCTCAGTTAGAATATGGAGAAAGTTTATTAAATACTGATTTCACCATGCTTCTTTCATTATTATGCCAGCATCTAAGACTGATGCACTGTCCTCTTGTTTGTTCTGTGGCATTGTGACAAATAGCCTTATCCTTCCTAGGTTTAAGGTCTTCCTCTAGTTTGCTGTGGTGTATGTGTGAGCACATACTGACCATGTGGTTTTCATTCCCTGCACGTTGTCCTCATCCTGAAACATCGTCTCTAGGTAAGAAAGGGGTTTTTTGTGAGGTTCAAACATTTTTTTTTTGTGGGTACTGGTGCATGGGAAGCTACTTCGAAATCTTTCAACCCACCATTTGCTCACAGGAATCAGGAGTAGTGACTCTCTAAACTGAAAGCAGTTGCCTTAAAAATAAGCAGTTGCCTTAAAAATAGATTTTTCTCAGCTCGAGAATGAGGTTTTAATAATAGGGGTGAGTTGAGGACATAAAGACACTACTAGGAGTAAGTGAAGAGGAGGGAGTAAAGTGCCTATCTTACTAAGCAGAATTTAATCTATTTCCTTCAGGCTAGGAAGACATACAGCTCTTTCAAGTCGCTAAGTGGGAAGGGGATGTAGCATGTCATGCCAGCAGGAATGCTCACTTCATCTACATGCAAGAGTTTTTCCTAACCTTGGTGACCACAGAGCCCAGACCCAAAGTTCTTAGCAATAACACAAATGGAGGGAATTGTCAGTCATGGAAATGCTTCAACACATTCTGCATTGCCCAGAAATGTAAGAGACCATCTGGAATTAGTGTTGAATATTTTTGCTAATGACCTCATGATAGGATATTGAGAATGTTTATTAAATTTACAGATGACACCAGGCAGGGATTACTTGTGAGTCTGATAGAGAACAGGATTAGAATTCAAAATGATCTTGCCAAACTGGATGAATGCTCTGGAAAAAAAATAGAATGCAATTCAATGGGGACACACGCAACATATACACTTAGGCAAGAATAATCAACAGCATAAGCCCATAACAAGGAACAATTTTTAGAAAGTTTAAGAAAAGGACATGGAAGAACTCTGGTGGATCACAGAAGGAGTTGTCAAATGAGCCAGCTGTGTTATACTTCTGTGAAAATGTCAGCTATTATCCTGAGATACATGAGTGGGAATAGATCTTGGATGATACCTTCTACTCAGCACTGGGAAGGCCTCAGGGGGAACACACAGTCCAGTTTTGGGCACTGAACTTCTGAAAAGATATGGAGTGTTTGGAGGAAGGCAGGACAGGAGCAACATAACAGTGCAGAGGACTGGAAAAATGGGAATTGCAGAAGAAGTTTGCGTGGAGGCTGTTTAACCGTGGAAGAGACATGAAATAACCTTCAGGTAAATAAAGGATCTACAGAGAAGGGGGGAATTATCTGTTCTCCCAGCCTGAGAACTAAAAGACATAAATGCAGCAGGAAAGATGCAGACCAGGCATTACTAGGAAAACTTTCCTGATGGGCAGAAGAGTGGCACACTGGTAGGAGTTTTCTGGGAAAGAGGTCTCCATCCTGGAAAGCCTTTAGACATGCATCTTCATTTAAGGTGAATTGCAGATACAGACGGCTTTGGGCAGCCTCTCCAAAAGGTCTGGCTAGCTGAATGCATAACTATGGCCTATGAACCACAGAGGTAAAGCCAATATTTAAAACAAAGAAGCTTAAGGGAGTTACCCACTTGCATCCTGTCTTGAATCTAAGCAACCTTTGGGCATGCCCCTTCTTTACAAAACCCAGACATTGTTCCTACGTGCTCAAAAAGGGTATTTCCACTGCACTGGGAGCCTGTTGTTCTCCGTCACTTGGGGATGTTTGACAATGTTTTGCTTGACAGCTCCTGAATGCCTCAGGTATACCTAGGTGGAAGACATCCACTGGGCTGCAGTTGACCGGGGCAGACCGCAGCTTTCCTTTCTCTCCCTGAAATGCTGATGTGAGCAGGGAGCAGGGCAGGTGTGAGACAGAGGGCAGCATATCAGCACCCGTTTCCACCTGTGTGTAGACACATGGGCCCCTCGTTTCACCCTCCTGCTGTCTTCCTGTCTCCAGATGGACTGAGCAAGCAGGGGGTCAGCACAAGATGCAGAGGAGTGTGTCCCCCGGTGCTGAGGGACCATCTTTTCCTATGCCTTACCCAGCGTGGAAGGCAATGAGGATAGGTAACGCTACCCTGCCAGCCAGGCACCCCACAGGAAAGGTCATGGTCTTTTGTGTTCTTGAGAGTCAAGGGAGCAAGCAGTAGCCTGATCACCTTTAATTGGGTAAGACCTGGATTTAGGGCACTGGTGATGCAGAGATGGTGCCTTCCCAAAGGCAGTTTAGATTTGCGTTTCTTCCATTTATTAAAAGTTATCACCTCTGCGTTGGTTCTGTTTGGCTTTCAATGATGTTCCAAGTAAGTAATTTTAAACTCCTATGATTCACATGATCCGTGACTAATGGTGCCCACAATGGAAAATTCTAGGGGTTTCGTGATGAAAACCATATTTAGTGTTAGTAGAATCCATATATAGTAGGACTGATGGGAATAAAGCAACGAAAAGCAAAACACTGGTAAAGATAGGAAATGAAGCCTCTAGAGTAAGACTTTTTCATATGACATTTAAAGGACATGCTAGAAATATTTTAGTGGGGGATCAAATACCACTGTTCTCCACATTTAGGTTTGATGTTTGATCTTTCTTCTTCCTCAGGTTCTAGAGAGAAAAATCACACACACAAAACATCTTCTGTTCATCTCCTGGTTTTGTACTCGGGGCTCCTCCTCCCCCTTCAGCGCCAGCCCCTCCCAGGTCCACATCACCACGGGGTTATTAATCAGTTGTGATATCCACATGACCTCCAGTTTCAGCTCTCTTTGGTCCCTCTACTCCACTAGCTGAACTATTTCTAATTGGCTAATCAGCTTATCCGGTTTGGCCCTTGATGCAAACCAGGTCTAGACATGATCTATTCCTGGGAGGCCCCTGGGTTCAAGGGGCCAATCTCACACCCTGTCCATCACTATTGTCAGCACAGTACCCTATCTCAAAGACATGCCAATGAACATTAGTGTGAGATTAAAATGACAGCCTTGGTTTTCTTACATGCCTTTTAATCATCGTAACATGCAGTCTAATGTTTCACTCTGTCTTCCTTTCCCTGCAAGAGCATGTTCTCAAGGAAGAAACCAGGAGGGACAAGAGCGGGTCAAAGACCACAGCAGGGTGAAAGCGGTGGAAAGGAATTAAAATGGAGGGTGGGGGAGGAGGAGGAGGCAAGAGACAAAAACCAAGTCAGAATCTGGCAGCCAGACACAGAGCGACAAGGCTAGAATTTCAATTCCTTCATGTGGCTCCCACGGGCTGACATCTTATAGGTACTGCTCACCACCACACCAGCATGCCACCAACATGTGCCAACACTGGTGCCTACAGCGGGCTGCCTGACATCCATAGCCACACACCTGAAAGGTGATTTTCACAAATGCTGCACTTCTCAACTTGTCCTGGGAAGAGCTGGGAGGCTTGGCTACTCTGAAAACCAAGCTGTCTTTATTCAAGTGCCTGCATATGGATTTAGTAGCTGACTTTTAGACCTTTGGGCTTCTGAAAAAGGCTTAACCTGGTCACTTAGCTGCGACTTTATGCAATTATTGGCCATGTAGACAAATGACAATCAGAGGGCTCCATGCAATAAGATCGTGTCTGAATTCCTTCTTGGTCTCTCCGGCAGTGAATAGTTGGTGGTTCTTCTTAAACAAAGCCCCATTCTCTGCAAAAATGTGTCAGTGTAAAAGGCGGATGCTCCTGTATGAATATCTGCTACACAGGCAGGCATAAAAAAGGTCTCCTCGTGCCCCGGTTGGAGAGCTGTGTGGCTGTGTTAACAGCATGCAGAACCAAAGTTAATGACCGCACTTGTCCAAGACCTCCTTGTGCTCGGCCAGCTCTGAATGCAGACAGAGCAAGTTCACACCTGCCTGCAAAATACCATATGGACATCATCTGTAACAAGCTTGCTCAGATGGTTCATTTCTAAGGGGCATTCAAACTTTTCCTAGATGTATGTGTATTTTTTCCTCTCACAGTCATGCTTTTACTGAAAATTTTAGCTAATGTAATATCAACTCCTTAGCTTTTCAGCTCCTTGGTCCAAAACTATTTGGCTGGTGGGATGTGTGAATTCCTTTAGCCAACCAGTGGAGCATGTAATTAGCTCTATATGCACGAATGAATTACGCATAGGTTTTGCTATGTGGCTTCAGCTGGTAACTAAGCATGAGAAGTTTCCAGCTAGAAAAGGAAACCGGTGAGAAAGTTAGGAAAGGCTGTGAAGCGGGCAGTGCACAGGAGGTCTCTGGTTTTCCTTGCTCCCTTTCTGCTACACACCTGATTCTGCCTGCACCCTCATTTTTGTGCTGTGCTTTCCATGGGATGCATGTTCCTCAGTGGATGCTGGGAGCATCCTGCAGGATCTGCTCTGTTTCCAGTGCCTCACGTTCTGCCTTGACACAGCACCAGGTTTGGGTGACATTTCCTGATCCGGTAAGGATTAAGTTTGCCCAATTGCAGAGGTTGGCACGAGTCCTGCTCAGCCATCGCAGCCTGCCTAAGCAGGAGATGGAAGCAGAGCCTCGCAATCACACCTGGCCAGTTTATGAAGTCACTGTCCCTTGTCTGAGATGAGGCATCCAGCTGTGTGTGTGTCGCTGAGGCTGTTACAATGCACGGTCAAATGGGTTTGCTTGAACCGCTTGACAGTCCAGGTACACCATGTGCTTGCAGACAGAGTTTACTGCGAGGGCAGCTGTCTTTACTGAACAGTTGCACCGCTTTGCTCCTTTTTGTTGTCTGTTTAGCATTTATTGTAGGATGCGAGCCTTAAAGCAGGTCAGAGCTGAGGGCAGTTTCATATTTGGCAGTCTTTTCTCAGTCTTTTTAAGAGTGCAGAAATTGACTCATGTTGAGTTGGCCTTCTCTGAACAAGGGGAATGTAACCCTGCTGGTAGCACCATAATATTATTTATATAGCAAGTTAAAGTACAGAGTTCAGACCTTTTTTTTTTTACATTTCTGGGTGGAAAAAAATGGTTAGAATGTTTTGCATAAGCAGAATTTACCCTGTCCATTTCAAGACTCGATTTTTGTAATGCACCCTGGCATGTCAGAGCTACTATTTCTTAATATAAATAATACCCTAGTACGCAGACTTTCCTCCTGTTAAAATCCATCCTGCTCTTTAAAACAATACCATGCCCAGATGGAGTAGGACGGATAGAAAGTAATGTCTTCAAAGAGTGGATCTTTCAGCAGACTATCAGATCTCACCCAATTTTGTGGTGGAGTAAACCAGAAGTGGATTCGGTGTAAATGCTGTCGTATTTCGCCAGTGGTTCGTACCGAACTGCTGCATCCAAGGCCCAAACCAACTCTGCCTGAAGTCAGCAGAAGTCTTTGCTCCATCTCTCCGGCCCTCAGGCACCCAAATGAAAGCTAACCAGCTAGGCAGCACAGTCGTCGTCTCTCCCTCTGACCTCTGATATTGCAGACAAGGCCACATATTTTGCAGATGGGGAAAGGCTGAACAGCAAGCATTTCAGCCTCTTACAGATGTAGTTAAATTATCTTAATGTATTTAAACAAAGTGCAATGTCAAAGTAGCATAAATACCATATTTCAGCAAAATGGCTTCTTCTCCAGTGTTCTGCTTGCCGACGCCAAATGAAATACTTCTCACTGTTTATTCACAAAATTCTTTCTTGCCCACTGAATTTTCATATTGCTGGGCTGGGCCAAACAATCAGTTTCCTTTTAAAATAGAAAAACCATTAGTGCATTCCAATAGGCTTTTCACGTTACATTAGGAACCCTTGGGAGTGCAGTGTGATTAGCCTATTTTGGTTTTAATTATTGCTGATTGGAGCCTACCTGTGGGAAACTCTGAAAGGCACACAGACAGCCGACCGTGCACGCTGAGACTTTTGCAGAGCAGCCGAAGGAGGAAGCTTGAAATGTTCGGTATTTTGGTGGCATTTCTAGCCTTTTTAAACAGGATGCCCTTTGTGTTAAGAAACACACCTGCGCCACTTCAGAGATTGATGGGAAGTTTCTTGGCAGTGCCTGTGGACATTTCAGTTGTCCATTAGGATGATATAAGACTAGAGGAGAAATTTTTTTGATCAGCTTTAACTGAATGGTAATCTCTTCTCCTTAAAGTAACCTGCGTTTCTTGGGAAACTTATAAGCCTCTTCGAATGTCAAGACAAGGAGTAAATAAATGACAGAGGCCCCCAAAAGTATAAATCCTCCTCCATTAGTCAAGTCTCTTCTGTGAATGAGTTAACTTTAAAAAAATCGTATTACTAAGTATTTTATCAAAGCAAACATTTAATCAAAGTGAAAGGAAGAGATGCTAGTCCCCTTCTGGAATGGGATGGAGACTGCCAAGATGTGTTTTAATTTCTTAAGAAAACAAACTATGTCAAACACTGGGTTTTAAGCAAGCAGATGCTCATTTATCATTCCTTTTGTCTGTGCGTGCACTTGGGATCCTGCCGAACACAAGTTTTCTGAAATGCAAATGACCGTATGGCCAATACCTTAAAAATGAATTTAACATGCCCTGCCTCTCGTGTGCGTTTTTAATGGTGCTTTTCTTCTTTTTTTACAGCGTTGGACAACAGAAACAGAACAACTGCCTTCATGGGAGTCCAGTCCACTGCAGAGGCAATCTATGGCCCGTGCTGTATGGTACCGGCAGGGTTTGGACACTTTGCGAAGGTCGTGCTTTCACAGCCCTGCTTCTTTGAGAGGTTATCACACTAAAAAAGGCTTTGCTACTGTTTTAACCCTGGTCTTACTGTAGACTTCCCAATTAGGCCCTTAGACCATGCAAGAGGGCCCACAAGAAGCAGCCTGCAGCTGCTCCGGAGCTGTGCTGGACTGCTCTGGGCTGAGAGCTGGGTGTTCGTCATGCCAGAGATGTCCAGGGATGACAGCGGTTCATTCCTGGTCCCAAAACACCTGCAGGGTGGAAGGCTGGGAGGGTCCTGAGGAGCCACCAGCAGGACTGGGTCCGGCTGTGCTGACCAGTGAGAGACCAGAGAGTCTCTGCCCTGTAAGTCTGCTGCCTAAAGGAGAGCGTGCTTGATTTTCTGTGATAAATCCGGGCATTTACTGTCTCAAGTGAAAATAAAGGGGGTGTCTCTCGCAACCCATTCTCCTTTCAGCATTGCTTCTGTTGAGCATGGACAATTCCTTGCCAGGTGTTGAGGGTACCCCTCATGCATCACAAAACAGCTAAAGCTTGCTGAATAAGGAAAACATGAGCAAGCAAAATAGAGTAGCTTTATAAGCCCAAATTCTCCTAATTTGCAGGTACAATTGCCGCAGTCACTGGAGATTTACATGGTAAAGGCTGCTTCAATTTCAGACTCGTTGTTCAAGAGCAAAATTAATGGAAGTGCAATTATGACCCTGGGTCCTGATGCAGAAAAAAAGACACATCCAGTTGAACCCAACCGATGGCCATGCATATCACTGGAGACTGTAGCTGTCATCTTCCTCATAAAGACTCAAGTGGCAGTCAAGAACCTGAAACATAGCTCAGTGACATCATTTATAGGTACCCATCTTGTCTTAGCCAGGACTGCTCTGCTTTACAGGGGTGTTTCCCTGGTCAGCAGAGCATAAGCTTGTCCGCCTGTTGGTATCATCCCTGTCCTGCCCTCTCTGCTGCCTTGTTCTTCTGCCTCCCCTCCGCTCGTGATCACAACTCACCCACTTGTCGGCAAAGAGCCGCCCTAAAGCTCTACAAGCAAGAAGTGACACTGGCAGGCATTAGGGCTGAATGCTATCAGCGTGGTGTACTACATATCATCACAGTGACTGGCTTCTTTGACACCTCGTAAAGCCATACTTGAAAACGTAGCATCCCAGAAGGATCCTTTGCTGACCTGTGCTGATGCAAACAGCGACAGTAGAGGTGCGCTAAGTCTGCGTACACTGCTAGCAATTGTGATGCTCTATATTATTAGATGCCACAATAGCAGTTAACTGTAAATACCATGCACCCTGCATGTGACACAGCTGCTCACCTGGGCTTGAGCCCTGGGTTAAGGGCAGCAGGGATGACAGCAAGGAGAAGGGACCAGTGGCTGTGTTTCAGCTTTCCCCTTGCCTGCTTCCAGAAGAGATGAGCCTCAATTTCTGCAGATCCAAATGTCTGGAAAAATACTTGCTGGAATGCTCCCAGTCTACCAGGGAAGTAACCAGACACTTGTCTTCTAAACAGCATTGAAAACCTCAACTGTGGCTGCCCATGAGGAAATTTGCCATATTGGTCCTGATACTGTCCTCTGCAAATAAAGGCATACTGATACTCAGTATGTTGCACAATTTTCTCCTTTTTCCTTTTTTTAGTGTGAGTTTTACATTTGATTAACCATTGTAACTTTGGAAAGCAATTCATTTAGGTGTGGCCGCATGTCACATCTCAATGAATGCCTTTTGAACTGCAACCTTCTCTAAGGAAATTGGGTTTGTACTTTGAATTATCTGCAAATCACGTTCATATGTCTGATCTTTTCTTTCTGATGATATCACCTTAGCGTCAGCACTCAGGAAGGTTAGCTGACTGATAGGGATGGGAAGTGCAGCCCATCATTAGAAACACAGGCTATATTTGGTGCTTATCGCTAGGAAAACTTTCCTAATGTCCTCAGCTCTGTCTTCCCTTGCTTTCTGTGATAGTTACTCTGTTGGGTAACCGTCTGCTCTACTCCTCAGAAAGGACTTGACTTTTCAGACGGGGCGGGGGGGGGGATAGCCCTGGCAAACAGAGGCTGGAGATGTCAAAACTGACAGCCAAACCTCACCAACGTTTGGAGGAGGAAATCTAGATATACCCAAGGAAGAGCTCACTTGCAGAAGAACCAAGATGGATTAGTGGAGAAATATTTTAATAAGATTAGCAACTAGTGTTTGTAGCAAGTTAGTAGCAAGTGTCTGGATAGATGGTAAATATTTATTCTAAATAAATAATTTGCATTTTAATTTATATCGTAAATATTTGTGTTATAAATAACTGCTCTCAGGGCTCTACCTAGAAAAAATATAGAGGCCACCAAGCTTTGCACTAGCACGATGCCACTGGTACAAGGAGGCTGTAAAGGTCAGAGGCGTCCCTTTGCCAGTGGAGTGGCACACCTGTTTTGGGAACTTCAGTGCCCTTGTGCAGGACAGTACGTCCCTCAGGCGCAGTCGAGCACTTGACATCTGACGATCTCAAAGTGCTTTGCAAAAACAAGTGAGTTAATCTTTCACATTTAATCTTTCACATTGCCTGAATTTGGAGCTGGTCCATGGAGAAGTGTCCTAGTCAACATGTCCATGAGTCAATGACTGAGCTGAGAATAGGATCCAGGTCTCCTACTGGCTTCCTATCGTCTTCTGTGCATGCCAGACCATATGCTCTCCCTCGGCAGCTTGCTATTTCTCTCCCGAGAAAGAGGTGACTCCTACCTGCACTACTTTACATAAACAAGTTACCAGACTTCACTGCTAAGGGGACATCTGTAGGATTGTCTTACCTCCAGCCTCAAGATCACACTCCAGCTCCAATCCTCTGATGGCCTTTATTGCTCATAGTCTGGCTCACACCTAGGCTGAGCCTGCTCGTTTGCAGGCCAGGGACATACAGGCACAAGGAGAGTACTGGCCAGGACTTGGATGCTGCTCCCATGGGCAACGTGGGTCCTAGAAGGCTGAGCCATGCCATGCCGTGAATGCTCTAGCCCAGCGAGTCACAGTAGCCCAGCAGTAAGCCATAGGCTGAGATTCCACATGAGGTTTCAGAGAAGACCCAGGAGTGGAAACTGGCTCACCCATTCATTTGTGAAAGTTTGGCCATCTTCTGCTGTCATGCCTGGGAGTATTTCCTCAGGAATTTTTTTTTCCTTATCTCATGATTTGGTGTTTGTTTGTTTAAGGTTCCTGAAACACAGTCCAAGCAGGTTGAGCCTTGTGACTTGTGGCTGACTGAATACTGCTTTGCAAACAAATGTGCCATGACCACAGACTGAAAACAGTGGGCTTCAGTCCCAGGGAGATCTCCTTTTGCTCTCCCTGCAAGCCTAGTGGCTTGCCTGCCAGAGTCCATGTCTGCACACATCCAAAGTCCTCTTCTCGAGAGACAAGCTGACCTTCAATCTGACACCACAGCTGCCTGCTAACTGCCAGCCCTTCACAGCCGCAACATCATCGCCGTGACGTGAACATGGTCCCCTGCCCTGCGACTCAGTGAAAAGGCAAACATGAACTACGGGGAAGGATTTACTACTCTGTGTTGGTTGTCCTTTCTCACAGCTGGTGGCATTCCCACCATGTCCCCTTGAAAGTCCAGATCGTTCTTGTCAGACTCCCTTTGTGCTGGTAATTCGGTACAACAGCAGCACCTGTTATCCTGGTCTCCTCCTCCAGCACTGGATGCCTTGGGCTTGTACAGCGGGCACCTCCTGCCTCTGCCTCCCGTTCTGCCTTGCAGGGAGGGCACGTCTCTGCTGGTTGAGGAGCGCATTCAGCATACCAGGTCATGCTCTGTTCCCTGCACCCTTTCTGGTGGCTGCATTTCAGCTATTTGATCTGTGGGTACAGCCCATGACCTCTGCAAAGCCTGGAGTCTCTCTCTACTGAAGGACTGTCTCCAGCTGTGATAAGCCAGGCAGATTGTCCAAGCCAGCTGGCCATGGAGACCAGAACTGGTCTCCTTCAGAGACCTTCCTTCTGAGACCTTCTGCGCAGCGCTGCTCTTGTGCTGACCTCTGCCATCAGTCCCCCTGCTCAGGAAGGCCCACGGACCCCACCGGCTACACTGCAGTGACATGAAGTATCTCTTGGTATTGTCCTCACTACTGCAGCCCAAGCCTTTTACTTCTGGAGATACAGGAGAGGGAGAGCATAAGACAGGAAGATCAGGAGCCAGCAGTTTTAAACTGTCCCCTCTCCTGAATGTATCTGGCTTTTTAGAGGAAATTTCTGTCTCAGAAGCCCTACTTATCTCATTTTCCCCCCCTAAATAACTCAGCAACAATTCCCAGCCTCTCAACAAGCGATAGCAAATGTGATGTAAATGTGTTTGTGCCTCCCAGTGTGCATGACCTGTCGGTGCTGTGCACAGGACTCTGTGTGCACCCCCTGACTCTCGGTTATCTTGGAGCAGCAGCAACAGTGAGTGACTGAGCTCGAGCTGATTACTTCAAAGGTATGTTCTACCCCCTGAGGATGTTAACACCTTGACAAATCAACAGTGGTGAAGATGCTCCATGTGCATTTGGCTTCACAGGACTATAGTCATGTCACTGTTCTTGGAACAGATGATGAGACCCATTTTATAGCTATATACATTTATTTATTTTTAATAAATTATGTAAATGTATATATGCTCAATATAAGTGAATTATTATTACTATTATTCCTTTCCTAACACCTCAATCAGCCTATTTTTCAGAAGTCCTCTGGCATTTGTAAGGTTGGCTTCTCAGCCCCATCTGTCTGATGTACGTTCCCTAAAGTGGGGGAATGCAAACCACCAGCCCCGTGGGGGCCGTAAACCAAATGCTTTAGGCAGCCCAGAAGTCCCTTGCTCTAACATCTACCCTGACAGTAAGTGTCGACGGGCGTGTGAAAGGGTTATGTGGGGTTACCTTGCTCCCAGCTGATTCATCTTCTCACCTGGAGAAGGGAGGTCTGAGGGCAAATATCTGGGGGATTTGTAGTTTCTGGGCTGAAAGGGAGCTTGATGGTGCCTTGCATCACGCAGTTTGATGGTTGGGAAGTTTGTCTTTGCACAAACTACAGACCCTGATTAATGTGATGTTGTTGCTATGGCCATTGCCCTATCATGCAATGTTTTCCATTTCTGCCTTTGCTGACAAGGCCTTTAGCACCAGTCTAAGGGCAACGAGTAATAACAGAGACGAACAGAGTCATAATGACCGTCCTCTGAGCAAACAATTGATATGCTAATGACGTCGGTGGGAACTCAGCTCATATCTACAAAGAGACGGACTGGAGAATGGAAATAGGACAGGGCAAAGAACAGAGGGGATTAAAAAAAATGATTTGAAGAAGACTCTTGTGGGATTTTTCCAAGGACCTAGGATAAGCTTTGTGGATGAAAGGGAAGAATCCAGTGTGATTTTCATACTGGGAGCAAGTCTGGTTTATCAGCTGAGCTAGCCAAGGAACTGACCCAAACTCAATATTACCCCAGCATAGAGAGGACATTGAAGGAAAGAAATCTATGCAGAGCTTTTTTCATTTGTATTTTTTCCTCTGTGCATTTCTGGCACTGAGTAAAGAGCTAAGTTGTTCCTGAATCCCATCCCCACCCCATGGCACGTTACCTTTTCAAACTACCAACCATGTGCTCTAAACGCTTACAGAGGAGCACCAGATCTCCCAGGTACCTGTGGTCCTGAAGAATGGGGTGCTTTGAAAGCGGTGGCTGGAACACAAAGCAGTTGTGTTTGAGGCTCCACCTCTACACAGAACAGCAACCAAAGCCAGTGCCCTAGACATGTTTCAAGACAGGTCATGGAGAAAAGGGAGCTGTGGTCTACCAATGTAGACAACGCAATGGGTTGGGGCCTTGGGAATAGTTATGTGAATGCCTAAAGAAGAGATCTGTTCTAGCCAAGTCACGGGCAGTAGCATTTCACACAATCATTCTTTTTTTATTTGCCCCCACAAATAATCTGTGATTGAACCAGCCATATATTTTAGAAAAAATCCATTGTTGACCAAAGACTTCAAATAACGGAAAATCTGGAAGTCTCATGAGAATCTACTCCAGTGTTAACACCTTCACTATTAAAGGCTTATTTCTGCTCTTAATTTTTCACACTTCAACTTCCACATTTCAGAGTAAAGAACTTCTCTTTCTAGATACTGTCTTGTGCAGACACTTTTTAACCCCAATCAAGTTGTCTCTTAGCTGTCTCTTTGATCAACTAAATAGATAGAGTTCCTTAAATCTCTCTCTGCAGGGTGCAATTTTCTCACCAAGAACCATTTTCATGCAATCTAGGATCTGAGCTGAACAAAGCTGAGGGAAGAACTTTGGCCAGACCGTGTTCTGAGAAAAGACTTAGGAGATGGACTTTGTTATCCATTTGGTGTTAATAAAAACTTGATTATACAGCGATAAATTCTGCAGTTTTTATTGTTTTGCAATGACAAAAACTTGAGTCATCCATCGCACTTCTCTGTGAATTTCTTCCCTTTGAAATGATTATAACAAGCATGATTATATTACATCAATATAAATCAATGGTGATGTCCTGTCCTGGTTACAATATATTGACGCTTTATTCACAACATCATGAGTTTCTTTTTAGGCATTTTCAAAAGTATAAATCTCCCTTTCAGTGTTCTCAGTAGCAAAATTAGCATTTGCTTTTTGTCCCTGTGCTCACAATTTTTTCATGGTTGTCAGTCCAAGTATTTGGCCTTCAGAGCTGTCTGACGGGAAGCATAAATCAGATATATAAAATCCAGTATATAAAAATGCAGATTCACTTATGTGCAAGAAAAAATTTCCTTTTTGCAGGTGTAAAAGTGGAAGTGAATCTCTGTTTAAAAGTGTGGCCACTGTTTTTTCACTTCAGAAGGCTTTGCAGCATTATGTTACGGCAGTGAGAAAATTGTTATTGGTCGGCTAAAGGCCAGTAAACCGTAACATGCTACTGCATCTCCCATAGAAGAAATCATGATCTCACGATGGAAAAGTTCGCTGGGGTATATTATTACTGGAACATGTCCTCTAAGAACAAGGGCAGAAGCTCGTAATGGATACGGTGCCAGCACAATGGCACATGAGAGTACTCTGCTATCCACATGCCTCTGCACCGCTTCTCCTCCCACAGAAAGGTCAATGACAGAGAGGCAAAGGATTTATGTACCCACCACCCTACTAAGAAATGCTTTTAGCTAGGTTGGGCCTGGGCTGTAAACAGCCCCACTTATTTCAGCTAAACATTATTAAGGTCATAAAACGTCCCGAGATTCATGCAAACTTCATGCCAGCTTGGCTGCGGCCCAGGTGCATCTGCTGTGACACCCTCCTAAGAATAGTTGGGGAGTTGCAGGGGAACATGATGGCAGGTATTATGCTGAGCCAGAGCCTGAAAGTGGTTTCTCTGGGAGGTTTTGTGTCCAGTTTTGGCAGTCCAGCTTTCTGTGGGATGAAAGGACCACAAAAAGAAAGCACCGCAAGGAAGGTCTTATGGCCTCTTGAGTACTTCTGTGCCTGTGAGTGGCATCTCCGAGTCAATGGCTGGGGCATCCTGGTATTTGGGATCATCTGAAAGTGCAGATGTGCTGCTCTGGAGAACAACGGAGAGTATGGTGTTGCGTCAGAGGTCAGGACAGGGGGTGTTTCGCAGTGCCGCTGGCTTCCACGTTCCCATGTCCAAGGTTTGCACAGTAATCCTCAGAAATTATTTATTGTGCAGGCTTTCTTTTGAGGGCAGTGGCCTTTCATGCTCAGGAAGGTAACAACTTTTTCCCCTCCTTTTGCAAAAGCACGGACTGCCCCATTTAACCAGTAGCGGGGCTCAGTGCTCGTCCTCCTTTCCCCCTTCCAGCAGCAGGGCATGGGTATGGGAGGAGGCTCAGCAGTGCAGCCCAGAGGCTGGGGCAGCAGCCTGGGAATGGGTCAGGGATGGGCGGCTGGCTGGTGGGGGACCCAGGGCAGGCAGCCCCACTGCAAGGCACGCAGGTGATGCCAGCTGGGATGGAGCTGGAAGGGTGAGGGATGCTGGAGCCAGGAGTGCCAGAAGGCCCCTGTACACCCCCATCATCAGCTCTGACCAGGGCGTCCTGTAGCATGGGGGGAGATGGGAAGCCCTCCCAGGCACACAAAAGGGCTGTGCTCCAGCGACAGGAGAGTAATCAGGCTGCGGCAGCCTGGCACTGTCGGTGACATGATGACATGCGTCCAGTTCCAGGGGACATCTTCCCGAAAGAGATTTTGTATGCTAATCCCTCCTGCCCCCATCAGCCAGGCCTGCGGCTGCCGAGCTGCCAAGTTCCCAGCAGGAGTAACCTCTGGTGCGCTGATAAGAGGAGATAAAAGCCACCTTCCCCAGCCTCTCCTGGCTGTGGTGGGCTCTCCCCAGAGTCCCCCGCAGCCAGCCCCGCAGCAGATGCTGCTCCCCTCTCCAGGAGGGTGATGCGGTCACCTGGTGAGGATGGTGGCCGGGTTGAGGCTCACCTGGAGCCCAGCCCACAGGTGGGGTCACCCCAGCTCCTGGGAAGCAGGGAGAGGGTCCCCAGCCCACCACCCCTGTCCTGGTGACTCTGGCAGCATCTGTCAGCTGTGCTGGCCAGCCTGTGAAGCAAAACTGGGCATGCTGGTGATGGACAAGGCTCTTCTCCAAGGGATTACCGCTGCCTGAAATACAGGCAGCTCTCTGCTCCAAAGCTCGGTGAGCAGAAGAGGGTCTGCTCTCCCCCTTGGTGGTCTCTGAAGTTACCTTTGCACTGCCCGTGACACCTGGGGCTGGCACAAATATATCGCACTGGTCAGAGCAGACTCAGGGTTTCCTCAGCTGTCCCATAAATCCCACAAAAGTCTCCTCTGGCAACTGGGAATAGCTGGAGTAGACCACGGGTCTGGTCACGGATGTTTGTCCAACCTCTCTGCAAAGAGGATTATAAGAGCAGTAATACACAGCTCTTCTGTTGATATTCGTGCCCCATGGGGAATTCGCCAGTGACCAAAGACTCAGGCATATGAACTCCTCTGCTTTACTGCCAAAGATCTGAAATACAAAAAAAATTTTGATTGGTTTTGCTGTCGTATCTTACGAGATAAGTCCTTTAAATTACATGGCACCAACCAAGCAGTGTCCCGCTAAACGAAAAAAACTTGTTGCAGCAAAGTGTTCTTTAACAAACTCCACTAACAGGTTTGTCTCTCCTTCAGAAAACTATTTTAAGAAAATGAGTTTGGTTTTGCAGACAAATCATGTCTGTTTAGTAGATCTGTACTCTAATCAGGTGAGGTAAATGCCCAGAGACGTTATGGGGGCTGTATAAATACCTCCATAGATAGAGGCATCAAGAGATAAAATGTGAAGATATTTATTATTTTATGAGGCTCATTCCTTTCTCTAGGATCTAAGGAGACATGCTTCACTGAATGTCAGTAAAGTGTCTTTGATGTAGTGAAAAATCTATTAGTTTTGATAGGTTTGATCTTTCCCAAAATAACTGTATATTGAAGTATTGTCTATGGCACTGGTGACCTTTAATGACACATTACTGAGTCTCAAGTGGCCATACATGGCTGTGATACAGCAAGGGCTCTATGTGGCTTACGGAGCCCCATAACACCAGAGCTCTCCAAAAGTATTAGGTGTCCAGCCCAAAGTCAAGGCACTGTGTAAATTCTATGCATGTTTCTTATCCAAGTCCTTTCTGCCATTTAGCTTTTTGGTAATTGATTGATACCGTTACAGGTACCTGGCACATGTTCTGAGCTTATTGATTGTGGACGATACCACTGCCTATTTCGGAAGGCATACACAGCCTGGCATTCAAGCCCTTTGGGCTGCTGAGACAGACAACGCTAAAACATGGAGCAGATGAGAATTGCATTTGCCAAGGCTGGCCCTGGGAGCGGGCAGCCACCCAAGGTTTCACCGCCTCAGTGATGTCCTCAGAGCTGTAGGTGAGGGGGTAGCCCCGGTTACTTATTTTAGGTGGCACACAGACGGTTGCTTTCAGAGAAAGGCAGATAGACAGCTGTGGATCAGCGATCTGTCCAGCTTGCACAGCGGTTTATGAATGGGAGAACAAAAGGACCATGCTGAAAGCACCCGTGAGGTGACACGGTGGGCAGGGGAGCTGGCTGGGCGACATCTGCAGTTGGGATGGGCAGAAATGTTCCCTCCAACAGCCCTTTCTGCAAGAAGTGAGAAGGAGGTGGCAAAACATCCATGCCCCTCAACACTGCTTGCTGGTGAAAACGTGCAGAGAAAGTTTGTTCCTTCTTCTTGGGCTTTTAATCAAGGTTTATGAAAAGGTCTCAGGGGGAATAGTCCAATTTTTCAGTGTGGGAGTGTTATACTCCGGTTATAATGTCTTGCTCTGGACCCTTTTGCCAGTGCAGGGTCATTAGCTGCCATTTAGTACTAGGGATTTCTCTAGGAACAGCAATGGTTAATGTGTTTTGAGGTTCTTGCCTCTTGGTGGAGGGCATGTCAGAAGGCCAGCAACCAGGGATGAGACATGGTGTGTTGCCGGTTTATTTCAGTCGCGATCTTCACCTTCCTGCCTACCCTTGGATTAAAGAAAATGCTGATTTTTTTTCACTGTGTTTGTTTCAGTTGCTGGTTGCTGTTAATGCAAACTGCAGAGCCCCACCCTTTCTGTTAACGGGTCAGTGCCCAAAACATGCCCACTGTTAGTCAGATCTGCGTAGTTTAAACAGGTGCTCTTTCTGACACACGAGAAATATGAGCTGACTTTTTCAAGTCAAAGTGTCCTGCTCACAGCTTAGGAGCAGGTCTCGCTTTTGCGAATACTCTCAATGGCTGTGAATTTAAGTTATGCAAATCCCGAACAACGAGTATTTGGGAGGTGGTCCCTGGCTGACTCTGAAGCAGCTGCTACTGATGAATGGTCCAGTAGATTCTCAGCTGATAAAGCTACCTGAATTCAAAGCAGCTAGCCAGCAGAGAAGCGGCTGTATGAATGGATTTGTTTTCATTTCGACCCTTTACCCTAAGGCTGTAGTTACAGCAGAAGAGGGGACTGCAGCACCCAGGTACCCTGCCTGGTGCGGTGTGTGCCTTCTGGTACTGTGGCAGGTGAGTGGCCATCCCACATGCACTCCTGCTGAAGGTTGTGGGTGAAATGTGTTCAGCAAGTTCCAGCAATATGGTGAGCAGTTGATCTCCACATCTGATCACCACCAAGAGGAGGAGGGAATTACGGCATTCAAGGGACTGGAGGAGGACTCAGGACATCCACTGTCCTCAGAGGGAGCCTGCTGGCCTCGCTTGGAAACAGCCGAGGTCCCTGGCCCCCGGCCCCCAGGGACACTGCTTAGGCCAATGGGTAGACTCATGGGGGGGTGACTTTGGGAGCTAAGGGCACAGAGCATGGGAATGAGATATGTGTCATCAGGTGAGACACGCCTCATCCCCGGCCAGAGCCAAAATCCATCACTGCTCTCTGAGATAAAACGCATTTGCATTTGTTCTTTCTACTCATACTGGTAGAAGAGAGGCCACAGCCGGTGGTCCCAAAACATCACCCTGGGAACCTCTCTGTGGTGGTATTGTTTTCTAGATTCTTCCTAGGTGGTGGGTGGAGGGATCGTGTGCCCTGGCACGCCCAGAAGTCCTTTAGATTACGTATGCCTTCCTGCCAAAAGTAGCACAAAACTCCCCCAAAGAAGGAAGACCAGCACTCTGCCCCTTCACAGCTGCCCCCAAACCAAGACGGAAAGCTGTCTGCCCCAGCTCATTGAGAGGGATCAGGCATTTTGTGGGACATTAGGTGTTGACCCACGCAGATCCAAGCGGAGTTACGGGGTGCTCTTCAGCTCAGGATAGCACGAGTTTCCCCCAGGACGGGGAGGGACAGAGGCCTGTGCTCCTTTGCAGCACCTTCTCTCCTTTGTAGCCTGCGAGCACCAGGATATGGGGCTGTAGGCCAGGCAGCGTGAGGAGACGCTGGAGAAGAGACCAGTGGGCTGTGGGTGCAGACCAGCATGCGTGGAAGACAGCTCCCCTGTGCTCCCAGGCATGCCTGCTGAACAACAGCACAACCAGACTGGTCCTGCTGAGGAGAAAAATGGCACCAGGTACACACACGTTCACAGCACTGTGCAACGTGCCCAGTGACTCCAGCGCAGCTGGTTTCTACACAGGTTTATGGCAGCCAGCAGACCTGGCCTGGCCGTGCCAGCGCAGGGGACTCGGGCAAGAGGTCTCAGGCAAGCGGGAGTTAAAGCAGGAGATCTGTGACTCAGCTAGGAAGACCCTTCACTAATGTTTGCCAGCTCACATCTGCCTCCAGGGCAGATGGGCAAGGGAAGCCAGGGCGACTTCTGAGCAGAAGGTGGGCAGCAGCATGACTAAGCGTCGCACAGCGGTGGGCGGGCGAGCTTTGTGCTTGGGGATTAACGAGGGAGTGGGGCATTTTCCAGAATTCATATTCCGTGTGCTTAGCTTAATCCACTGTTTTGCTCCGTTCCCTCTCAAGCACCACATCCCACCAGATATGATGACTTTTCAAAGCCCTTTTTGGGGTGAGTGCTTTGTTTGTTTTGTGGGGCTTTTTTCCAAAGTACTGCTGAGGCAATGTAACGCAGCCCAGCCCTGCGTACGTGCTGCCCCATTCTGGAAGATGGAAAACAAAAGCTAAAAGAGGATGGTTAACCTTTTCTAATTGTCGCAGCACAGGACTAGTTGCCAGGAGGAACTTGAGTGCTAATCCTACTTTACTCACCATGTGACCTTTGGGTAAGTTACCTAATTACCTTGTCCTTCAGTCAGCGGAGCCTGTGAAGAGCAGGTGTTTCAGTGAAACCCAGGATTGCTGAGCCAACATGTGGCCTTAGGAAATAACCAGGGAATAAAACCCGCTGCGCTTTTTTAAAGGTGGCGTTAATACACAGAATTAAAACGTCCTGCAGTAAGTTTAAGTCTGCCCTCTAATCTTTTGGTGGGGCACAGGACTGAGAACAGACTGTTCAGTTGCATGGAAGATCATTCCCGATGGCATTTGGTATTTGTGGAGGAGTGATACAGCGCGATCTGGTCAAATTATAACTGAGTCAGTTCTGTTCTGCAGGAATTAATTTCCTCCCGCTCGACATGCGTGGATCCTGATTATCTCTGGCCACCCTGTGCTGTTGCTGCCAGGAGTGCCCCCCGAATCCCACCGTGGCTGCCCTCTAGGAGGAGGTGGGATTACCCCTCTTTATCCTTACGTTTGAAAGGAGCTTTCAGGCTGAATTAAAAACGCTCAGTGCAAAGAGGTATAGTTACCCCCTGATTCCAAGCTTTTTCCCGTTCAGTTTCTCCCCCTTCCTGCATATGTCTTTTTTATTTACTCACTTTAGCCGTAGTTGAATATCTTTTCTTCCTGAAATTATGCAGTGTTAGGTACATAAGCACTTCTCCTTTTTGCCGGATTCTTTATGCTGATGTGAAATGAAAAGATAGGAACAACCATCCCCAGAGATCATCCTCTCTCTGGTGAAAGATCTTTCACCCTGCGTTGGAAAAAGCACTTTACAGAACTATTCGCTCCCTCTTTAGCATTTGATGTCAAAGAAAATGCCATTGTATCTCTGCTGTGGCTTACAAACACATCGTTTATTATTATCTGGCTCTCAGGAGGCAAGCCTGCCTCCTGGGGTAGGTACTGCTTGTTTTCCTGGTTTGATCTCTCTTTCTTTTAAAGAGGGAGCTTTTCAGGGAGATGCTTTGCGGAGAGCCAGTCTACGCTCTTCTCCTCTTTCAAGCAAGTTTGGTCCTCACAGTCTTTTGCTACGATGGTCCAGTACAGTGTGTATTTAAACCTTCACTTTTTATAATATGGACTGGGCAGCTAAAATGCAGCCTTGGTTTGGATGAACACATTCTGCAACCAGGTTCCAGAATCAGGTTTTGATCCCTTCTTATTCAAAAGTGCCCATAACCATGAATGGTCTATTGAAACAGGAGGTGCTCGCTGCAGACTAAGGAACAATTCAATGGGATTAAGGCAATGCAGAATCTGGGCTGTTGTGATTAAATTTTGCAAATATTAACTGAAAAATCTTGGCACAAATCCTAGCCAATATGTATTTGAGCAGTTCCCCAGAAGAGAGTGGAGCTGAGCCTTGCCTGAGGTGTAACAGCGTGGCTGTTTTAACATGTCCTTCCATTGCCTTCACTTGACAGGAGCTCAGGATTTTGGCTCATGATGGGCAAGCTCTTTGAGGGACGTTAAGATTAGAGTTTGGAAAGAGCAATTTCCAGGGACAAAAGTCTGCAATGTGACAACGAAACCAGACAGAAGTCCTGCTGCCTTGAAAACTGACTCCAGGTGTGAGAACCCTTCCCACAAACCCAAAGAGCTCCTTAGGGCACAGCTGCACCATGCGATGAAGCACGCTGCAAAGATCCCAGTGCTGGCCACAGAGCTAACGGCAGGACCAGGAGCAAAAGATCTGTGTGAGTGTGGTCCAGTGACCAAACCTGTCCTCCCTGCTCAGAGGGCAATATGCCATGATTTCAAAAGGGATCTCACCTCCCTTCAGGCTTTCTGCTGTGCTGAATGTACAGACTAGTCTGGGGTTTGCTCTGAGATTTTTGGAAATGCAGCATAGACATGCTGGCATCTCACCCGAAGAATAAGCCTTGGGATGTGAAAGGGAAGAACTTCCTTTTCTGTGACAGCAGGACAGTACCACTTGCCCATGAATACTTGGCTAACAGACTGTTAGAGGATGCTTTGTTCTTCTCATGCTCTTCAGAGCACCTCATCCTATATCTATCCAGAAACTGAAGCAGAAGCAAATTTAACAGGACATTTATTTTTTTGTTGGCTTTTTTTTTTTTTTTAAAGCTGTCTATTAGGTTCCAGGATGAACCCAAGGTGCTGATATTCATCCATGAATCTGCTGCTTCTCTGAGAGACTGCCAGAATGACCCAGAGCCAAGTTTTACAGAGGTGCCACAGCTGGAGTGAATAGGTCATTTGTGGTGAGGATCCCCCAACTTTGAAACTACTCCCCTTCGTCCTTTGGCCTGGAGTAACCTGTCGAATCAATCTGCATCCACTTGTGAGCATCAGCTTCAAGAGGATGTTGACCAACTGGAGAGAGTCCAGCAGGCAGGAACAAGAGTGATCAGAGGGCTAGAAAACATGAGCTATGAGGAAAGACTGAAAGAGTTGGGTTTGTTTAGTCTAGGGAATTGAAGACGGATAGATGTGATAACACCCTTCAAGTATGTGAAAGGCTACTGCAAGGAGGAAGGATAAGCTGTTCTTCATGTCTGCTGGGGACAGGAAAGGAAGTAATGGGCTGAAACTGCAACAAAGGGGTTTCAGGTGAGACGTTAAGAGACATTTTCCAGTTGTGAGACTTGTGCACCGCTGGGCTGCTTTGCTGTGTGAAAGTGCCGCTGTGGGTAGGCTTTAGCAGCGGCTGAGATAACTATCTCAACTCCAGAACCTTCAGCAGAACTGATCCCATCTGGAGGCTGGTGGAAGGGCAAGATGACCTTTAAAAGTTTTTTCCAGCTCAGTTTTTTATGATTTCTGTTATCGACACAGAAAGTCACAAAGCTGATTCTTTAATCTCTGGTGGATGTTTTGTGACCAGGTCACTATCTGGTTTTATGGATTGTTGTCTGATGGGAGAAGGGATTTAGGAGAGTTGTCCATCCTGAAATCATCCAGAAAAAAATCCCAAAGACACCACAGGGACTCCCCTTTAAGGGAGTTACAGATGCAAACAAATAAGCATGAAGGGCAGGTTTCTCAGCTGATGTGAAAAATAAGGCTCCCTGCTGGACCAGCTGCCCTTGGCAACATCCTAAACCATCCTTCCAGTGGTGGCCAGCGTGGTGGTCGTTGCACTGAGTTGATGGTCCAGCAGATAGAATCAGACAGACACACGAGCACTTAGGAGCAGCCAGGAGCTGCTGAGTTTCTTTATGTAACTCAATAAAAGGGAGAGAAACAAAACAAAAGCAAAACCTGACGCACACAACAATCCCTCCTTCTCCGGTTTCATGGGGAAGCAAGTTCCAACACTGTCAAGTCAAAGATTAAATAAAAAGAAAAAGCCAAGGGCACGCTGCCATGCATATATTAGACCTGTGTAAAACAGCAGCGTGCACGCCCTCACAGATATAAACACTGTGAGGCGAGCAGGGGTTTGAGATCCAGCAAAGAAGCTGCATTTTCAGCAGGTTCATTGGGCCTGTATTTTTAGCCCTTCCTTTTCTGCAGTCCTGTACATTTTTAATGAGGGAGCAATATGCAGCCGGCGTTTGCCCAGAGGAGTGCCCTGCTGTGGGTCGGTGTGGGAGGAGGGGGAGGCTGGATGGCAGCGGGGGCCCGGGGCTCCCTGGGTTGCAGCCGCCCGTGATGCTGCTCCCGGGGGAGGTCAGAGCTCGGCTTCGCTGCAACGAGCCAGGGACCGGCGGGTGGAAATCTCCCATGCAGCTAAGCCAGCGCAAGCACCACAGTCTAGTTCAGAATTAAAAAGCATTTCAGACATCCCCACAGAGAGCAGGTCTCCCCTGTTTCCGAGTTCAGCTCCTTTCTGTTGCTCCTCTGTGTCCTTTTGTCCTCTTTTGTGACTCTTCTGGAATTTAGCTTTGAGACGCGCACACCAGCCAAGGGGCAGGGAGCTCCTTCGACCTTCCACTTCATCTGCGACAGACCCATTTTTAAGTAGGAATAATGATAAATGCTGATGAGGTGCGAGATTTGACATTCATCTGGGAGTGCAGAGGCACTCTCATTTCACCAAAATCTAGGAATGGGTGGGTATTTTTTCCTTCATCTGCAAAGTTTTGAAGGTCAGCAATGCATTTGAATTTCTGTAGCTTTCAAAGGTGTTTATTCGTCCATGGATTTGCCAGTTGCATAGATTTTTAAATCCATCTTTCACTTCTTGGAAAAATAGGAATGTGAAATTCTTGATTTCAAATTAAATATTTTATTTCAAGCAAAGTTTTCTTTTTTATTACTGCTTTTGAAAAACTCATCATGTGGCTATGCTGACCGAGGGAAATGGCAAATAAAAAATCAAGAATAAATGCTAGAAATTAAGGCTATGGAAAAAAAATGGAAATACTTTCAAAAATAGTTTCAGAGGAACTGCTATGTCTTTCTCTAATTATTTGACAAATGTTAGTCAGCTTAATGTAAATGATGCACACCCTTGGTTCTGTCGTTGCACCTAAAGGTAACTTTCCATCAGGGAGAAAGTTTCAATTGCAGAGGGAGGTTTTGAGGTATTTATATACTGGGACTCTTGAAAATTAGGAAATCAAATATGCACCATTTTCAAATGATGCACGTCAGCCCTTGCATCCTGCCTTTTGCACATCTGCAAACACACAGGTCTGGTAGAACAACGTCCTCAAGATGGCAACTCCTGGGGAATTTTTTCTCTCTCCACTGCCCTCCCCAGGCAGCTGGAGGTCTTTCTGTGCTCAGAAGACCTGTGCTTGGTGCTCTTAGTCAGTAGCCTAATACTTGGGATACACATGTGGCTTCTGAACATTTTTGCTGACGCACACTGAGCGGGGAGAAGGTTTTCCTGCTGACGAGGCTAGCGCTGGCACCAGGTCAGGGCTGGGATAACAATGCCATCAGGTGCGTTAGAAATACTTCGCGAGACAGAGAGGTGAGTACCCTGGGCAGTGGGATTGTGACCTTCATGTGTTGTCCGATGAAATAAGTCAAATAATTTTGCTGATCACATTCAGCGTTCGGTTTTCTTTTGGGATTGTGTTTCTGGCAGATCTTTAGGGGGGTGCCAAAGCATTCACTTATTTTGATATTTGGGGTATTCCTCCCAGCGAGACCCGGACACCTAACTTCTTTGTGTTCTCTCACGAATGCAACCAGTGTGACTGCAGGTCACGTTGTGTGTGCCCACCTTGTCTCTGGGAGCACGGATCACCTGGATCCCAGATGGTGGGGAACCACGCACACGGTGCAGGGCCAGGGCCGGCGCGGGGTACATCTGGTACACCCGGGGTTCAGGCACTGCATAAACGCCTGGTTGTTCTTCCCACTGCTGCTTGGGGCAAAGGTTACCGAGTTCAGCTTCGCCCTCTGCTCCATGTACGCAGGATGTACTAATGCTTTAAAATGACACTGAATGAAAGGTGTTTCATGAATATAGGGTATCAAGCCTTTGTAGAGCACTGCAGCTCACATGTTTACTTTGGGTCCTGAACACCCAGCCCGAGTTACTGGAGCAAGTAATCTCCCAGTGCCTGTTGCCACACGCACCGCAAACTGCTGCTACCCACACAGCTGCCTCCCGAATCCAGCTCAGGGTTTTAGCCTCATGGCACCACTTCAGATGCCAGTTGTAGGCACCTCTTCTTCTCATATACAGCTGTGTTTGGGTAAGGTTCTTTGTCTGTAGAAAATCGTGCAGGGGAATCCCAAGCCTGATCTTTCCCCAGCTGCTGCTCCTGCCAGCTGCACACCTAGTACCGCAGCAAAACATCTTTTAAGGTCGTGAGGAATTCTGCCTGAATGAATGTTGCTAAATCTGCAAACCTCAGCAGGGAGCACTGTTCATGTGGGACAGTGATGGGGCATTGCAGGCTTAATGCACTACGGAGCAAGCCATGGGGCTGGTACAGGAGCGAAGCACACTGGCTGCTCTCGTATCCCACTGGGACCAGTCAAGCTGGAATACCCCGGTATGGAGCCCTTGACTTTAGATAAATGACAGGGCTGCAGTCTTCCAGGTGACTAAACTGTCATGTGCCTCTGGGAGAGGTCAAGAGAAAGTGAAGCCAGCCCAGGCAGTAATATCTAAGGCACCTGAAATGGAAGGGAACATGATTGATTGAATGAGTCATGCCTACATGGTTCTGTGCTGGCCAGGTAGGCAGGAAAGCCCCACCGCTCTGAGCTGCAGATAGCAACGCCTGGCAAAATGCTTCTTATTATAGGTACCAAGATGCTGGTAGCTGTGCTGTTTCCTAGAGAAAGGGTGGCATTCTTGCTTCACTGAAGCATGCCAAGGCAAGAACGGTCAGTGTTTGGCCTGCGCCCAAGTGTCAGGCTGTCTTAGAACCGCCATGCATGCGACGACTGCATTTTCATGAAACTCCTGAAATGAAGTGTGAGGAAACCAGCAGGATGAGGACAGTAGACGTGCATTTCGTTTGTGCATACTTCCACAGGCAAGGCTCACGTCACTGAAGTAGGTGCAGCTCCTTTTGGAGCAGCCACAGGAGGACAGGATAACTGCACTTCTGAAAAAGTGGCAGTACTGCTGGAGGACCTATGGACCAGCTTATGAGGCTGCCAAGAGCTTGATGTGTCATGACATTCTCAGACTAGTCAGGTGGAATTGGAGACTGACCTCAGCTAAAGACAAGTATTTCAAGGGCCACCACACTAGACTCAGTGGCCTCACTAATAGGACACCAACTGGGATTGTTTGGGCTCTGATTTTGTGGTCTGGGTATGTGACATGGGACAAGTCCCATCGCTCTTGTGTGCTCTCTTTCCCCCATTTATCCTTTCTTTTCCTTGCTTGCACGCTGTAACTCTTCAGGCCAGGCACAGGCCATTACTAAGTGTTTGTACCAGGGTTCATGTGCCCTTTGATGCCTCCAAGTATGCAGTTACCAGTTTAGCTTCCAAATATTTTTAAATCCTTATAATACACAGAGCTTTTTCTTTCCACTCTCTATTATTAAGCAGTAAAAGTACTGAAAAGTCTTTCTGTTCTCCTCCGCTGATGACGAATGGACAATCATTTCCAACATGGTCACCTTTTCAGCTGACAGAGGGACAGGGACACCTCCCCAAGGCTGATCCAGGGATTTCATCTCCCTAAGACTGCCTTAAGGGACACGAAGGCTGTGTTCATCACCAGCTCTTATGTCACTTTTCTAAATGTGACATTATCAGAGAAGGCTGCCTCTTTGGGAGCAAGAGGGAGTTAAGGCAGGAGACCACTAGCTCAGCTAGCAGACCATTTACTAAGATTTGCCGGCTTACATCTGCCTATAAGGCAGATGGGCAAGGGAAGCCAGACCAACATCTTGAATGGCTTCCTTCAGACCATGCCTTTGCTTCAGCCAGAGAGGAGACTGCAGCCCTAAGAGATCCATCTCTCTCTGGCTAGCTAGTGCATGCGTGTGCCATGAGCAAAACAAGCCTAGGTAAAGTCCCCCGAGTATAAATAGGCTGCCCAGGACATCTATGAGGACTCCAACTGGCTAGATGACAGCTATCTCAGGTATGTCTACCCATGCTGCTCTTGCATTTCCCGGCTGCAGCCTGCATAGCCGGAGAGCTAACGCAGATGGAGAATCCAGCTCCCTCGCTCCCAAGTGTCCAAGGAATGACCCAGCCATCTGCAGGAATCATTACCGTCCTCCGCGAGAGGGGACAAGGTCAAACCAATTGAATGTTGTCTAAAGAGGATCTTGGGGAGGGAATGTTTTCATTACAACAGTTCATCTTTCTTTTCACAGTTCATCAAAAGCAGGCCTTCTGCATACACACGCAAGACAAATAGGACTGAGGGGTGATGACGGATACTGTAGGCCCGCAGTGATTGGGATGACCCTCCACTCACACAGTTGATCAAAGGCAAGTAAAACAATCAGCCAGCCATCAGCAACGATGTAATATTAAACTCCCCAAACACCTCGTTTAATTAAATCGTTATGATCAAAATCTCCATACCAGATCTTTTAAGTTATGCACTCTTAGACCTTGCCCTAAGATAGCAGAAAGGGACTTCCGGAGGGAAAACGGCTGTAAAAAATTATTAATAAAATAATGTCTCTTCCCTCTGCTCCCCCCCCGCCCCCAATCAATTGCACTCTGGAAGGATACACTTCTGCCTGATTTCCCCAGGCAGAGCTCAGAAAGCTGGGGTGCCTCATGCCCAGCACTTGTCCCTGCTTAATCTGTTGCAGACAGAAATCAGGACAGAACAAGGCTGGAGTTTATGATGTCATCTTCTTCTTGGGGCAATCGCTATGACGTCACAAACCCTACCTCTGTGAACCTGCTGCTGGTCTTACAAGTCTGAGCCAAAGCTCACTGAAGAAATGTCAGGCGCATGCAGGTGCAGTGCCAGCGCAGGAGGGGAGGAGAGGTGAAGGGGAACAGGCATCCACCAGGAATACATCAATGTGGAGGGTGCCTGCACTCTTCAGCCTGGTCCTCAGAGAGTAAAGATTTCTGAGCCAAACTCCAGTCAAGAACAAGATGGGATGTGAAATGCAGATGTCCTGAAGGTGGAGCTGGAATTTACTCTATAGTTAAAAGCATCTGACCTGTTAGAGCAGGTCCAGAGGAGGGCCATGAAAATGATCAAAGGGCTGGAACATATCATCTCCTATGAAGAAAGACTGAGAGAATTGGGGTTGTTCAGCCTGGAGAAGAGAAGGCTCTGGGGACACCTTATTGCGACCTTTCAATACTTAAAGGGGGCTTATAAGAAAGATGGAGAAAGACTTTTTACCAGGACCTGCAGTGACAGGACAAACAGTTTTAAATTGAAAGATGGTAGATTTAGGTTGGATATAAAGAAGAAATTCTTTATGATGAGGATGGTGAGACACTGGAACAGGTTGCCCAGAAAAGTTGTGGATGCCCCATCACTGGAAGTGCTCATGGTCAGGTTGGATGGGGCTTTGAGTGACCTGATCTAGGGAAAGATGTCCCTGCCCAAGGCAGGGGGGTTGGACTAGATGATCTTTAACGATCCTTTCCAACACAAACAATTCTGTGATTCTTTCATCTTCAGAAGATGTCTCAGTCTCCTTAAACACCCATCTTTGTATGAGATGCATCTTCCTCTGGAAGCTTCTCTCTCCGTTGACTAGAGGGATCTGACAAAGTAGCTTAAACTAGCTGGATAAATGAGCAGAAGTGAGCCCCATCCTTTAGCTTTGTAGTCATCATTGTAAAGACATCAGATACCGTAATGATGACAAATGGATAGACTTTTAATTCCTAGATGAAAAAGATTTTTTTTTTTCTCTCTGCTTTCATCGTTGGCTTAAGGCAATCTAGTGCTGTACTACACCTGAAAGGGGTGACTCAGCCCTACGTTGTGTGTTCCCACCCCATCGCGTGCGCACCTTGGTGATCGTGTGGTTGAGCAGTCAGCCAAATCAGGGGATTCAGACAGATGAGGGAACTCTTCCTTTTTTTCCTGCTTTGTGCTGGGTGGAGCATTTAGCTGGACCGGCCTGATGTGCTCAATTTCCCAGATGCATGAGCCCTACAGCTGGCACAAGGGAAGGGATGGGGATTCATAGACAAGGGCAGGAGAACAATGCTACATATTTTGGCAAAGGGCAGACTTAGATTGGCTCAGGGTGGTCATGAAACCACACCTAATTCACATGTGATCTGGTCACCCAGTGGTGAGAGATTCTACATCTTATTAACAGTTTCCTGAGTCATCTGAAGAATGGTAATTGCCCTGCTATTCTTTTCCACTTCATTATAGAAAACATGACAATTAAGCAGAGTAAAGATTGCCATGCATGAGTTCATCAAGCACCTGAAATGAAACCTGTCAAGGTGCTGTGTGGCATTAAGCAGCCAACTTCAGCACTTGTAGTAGCACAGTCGCATTTGCCAGCACTAAGCAGGGAAGAAGGCT